>JAFHBW010000293.1:0-32644 GCA_019022765.1 Westerdykella sp. P71 | reverse complement strand
CTATATACACGGTGCGCGGTGCTGCCTAATGCAAGCGAGCGCCAAGGCCTTGGCTTCGTCCCATCTCAGTAGTGCCTCAGTGACGGTGGTGAAAGACGATGGTCATGTGACGGTGGTCGAAGGAAGTCGACAGAGCCGCCAACCGTCACACAAAGCAGGCTTGGAGACGACGACGCAAACGTAATTTTTTCAGGGGAGTAGATTAAAGACATTAAGAATTAGCTATAGAGCATTATTTCTACCAAAATATAGCAATATTCGTTGTGCGCATGGCCTCTCCTGTTGCTAAAAGTCGACGTACCCCTCACTTTTCTCGGCACACAGTGTTTCTCGCTAAGTAGTGAGGGACGTTACTTCGAGTTTTTCGGGGTTGCCGTTAATCAATGGACTGACGAAATGCAGGTCGACGCTAGCATTGGACAGTGCGAAGTCTTGCTGCCGAGTTCAATGCCGACCCTCCAGGCACTTGATATCCGGTTTCGTGCGCCTGACGTTGGATGCATGGCGAGTCCCTGGATGAAAGCTTGCCGCCAGGCGGTCGTGGTGGATTGGATCATGACATTTGCCTTCCCGTGGATCGCGCACATTAAGCAAATCACCATGTCTGGTGCGGTTCGCACCGTTACAAAGGACAAGTGGGATGCAATTCTGGGTTCAAGGCGTAGTGATCATCCCATCTCTTTCGATGCAAGCGCCGAACTTGTTAAGATCATCAATACATCTCCCCAAAGATTACCTCCGCGGTGCTCATGCAATCGTCGGTATGAGTGCATCGTAGGACACGATTCCCGCCGTAGACCCTTCAATTCTCTCATCAGAGCGTGGATGGCTACGGAAACCGAGTTTGACCCTCATGATTCGCCGTACACTGAGGAGGAGGCCATGCAAAAGGAGGCTTTTCACGAACTACAGGGAGCTGGGGTACTATGATTGAAGTGGGATTTACCTCACGCAAATGGATGGTGCCGCGGAGAAACTGAACAACCAGCTTTGAAGATTGACTCAGAATGCTAGATTAAGCGGTACGTGGTCGGCTTGGACCTGGTTTGGTTCTTCCTTTCATGCCCTTCTGTGTATCATATTAGCAAGCTTCTCCGCAGTGTCTCAATAGAGAAGAGTGATCTAGAGTTGCATCTAAGACCTACGACTGTTAGAATACCATTGCAACACACTACCTCCCTACCCTACAGTCCACCTAGGGGGACAGAGTGCCTTAAGCTTTTGCGAAGGGAAAGAGCAAACTACGGTGAGCTATGGATTAAGTGAGAAATATCCCTCTCCAATAGGTGCTAATTTAAGAGAAGAATCAATTTACTGCGATGCTGACCCTCTGTGGATGCGAAGGTCCAACTCGCATCTGTCCGTGAATGACTGAAGGTGGAAAGTGTGCACGTGGCGCTAGTGTACCTAAGCGAGCACGAGGTCCCTGCCTCCCCGAACGAACGACGTCAGCCTTGGTAGCTTGCTCATCGCCGACAACACTCACACGCCTCCTCCGAACCTTTTAGACTTCTGCCTAACTTTGGAATCATATTATTCACGTATATTCCCTCCTTACTTTACTGATGGTACGGTACGATAAATAGCTTTTACCGTCGTGCTCGCTCTCCCGAACCCCCACCTAGTCTTCGAGCTTCACTTGCACCTCAACATCCAAATCTCATGGCTCCTCTGCGCATAACAATACCTGCTACCCACACTGTCGAGCCCACTCAGAACGGAAAACCGTACATTGAGTATGAAATCCGAATCGCACACCCTTTTCCCCGCACAACAACAACAATCCGCAAGCGGTATTCCGACTTCGATGGTCTCGACAGCGCTCTTCGTTCACAGGTGGGCGCGCCTCCTCCCGTCTCGCTTCCTCCGAAGTCCTGGCTTGGTGGCTCCTTAGGAAAGTTGGGAATTGGAAACACCTTGGGTTCTCCCGAGCAGATTGAAAAGCGACGAGAAGGGCTAGAGAGCTACCTGGTGGCTATAGAGACAAGTGATGACGGGAGATGGCGGGTCAGCAAGGCATACCGGGACTTCTTGAACCTGAGTGATAAGCAGACAACTTTTGTTCCCGGCGCACAGTTCGGGCAGGACAGGGTGCTGGACTCTTCGGACTGGCTCGACAAGTTTGCGGATGTTAAGCGGAACTTGCAGGACGCAAGGCTCTGGCTGACGAGGAGGGAACAAGCAATGGCTGCGACTGCACAGCATGAGGCTAGTGCAAATGCGAAGAGAGGACTTGTGCGGGTGGGGACGCTATTGTCTGCGCTCGACGAAGGTCTGGAGAGGCTGAGTGGAAAGGGAACCGATGAGTGGGGCGGGGAGAAGCTGGGCGACGGAGAAGTGAGGCGGCGTAGGGATATGGTCACTGCCGCAAGAAAGGAGAGGGAGGGACTGGAGAGCGTGCTGAACTCCATGGCAGTCAAATCCGCCGTCTCTGGATCCGGTTCATCAACGCCATCTACGTCCTCGGCTGCGGTGACGAAGGAACAGAAAGCGAATTTGTTCAAAGGTGGCAATGGAGGACCATCTTCGGGCCGGAGAGTGCTTGGTGCTCCTCTGAAAGAGACTGAACGGACCCGTGAGCTGGACAACGAGGGAGTATTGCAGTTACAGAAACAGATCATTCAAGAACAAGATGAGGATCTTGTCGACCTGACAAAGGTGGTACGCAGGATGAGAGAGCTGGGCGTACAGATCAACGAGGAGATAGTTCAACAAAATGCCTTGCTTGGACTACTGGATGAAGATGTTGAAAGGTATGTTGATCTAATTCGGGTATGCATGGAGTGTATGTGTGCTGACTGACTTCTACTAGGGTTGATGGGAAGATGAAGATCGCGAAGAAGAGGATCGATCGCATCAGATGACCGGCTTAGGACTACTACTTGGATTAATATTGCATATACTATTCTGGTTTTCACCGTGCTTGTATAGCTCACATTGGATTTAGCATTAGATACCCGAGCGAAGAATGGTACATATAGGAGCTCCCGTTGGAGAGGAGACGATCGAATACCAAGCCGTCCAGACTCATGTGACCCCTTTCATTACGACTTCTGCGAAGGCCGGTTAGACTACTCAAACTGCAAATCCGTAGTTCTACAATGACATCTTACTTGCTACGTAGTACAGGGATACGCCAGCGGCCAGCTGTGACGTCATTTTCGACGTCCGTCCCAGTGGTCCTTCTGACCTACACCAACCACGTCTTCTGCAGGCCTGCCATAACACCTCTACCTTTAGCAAAATTAAACGTCTATCCGCCATAATGGCCACCGCGGCCACTGAGAAGTCCGTGCAAAGCGAAAAGGCCTCCCCAGAAAATGCGAAACAACAACTTCCGAATTCCGCAGACCTCAAAGCCTCCGCCGACGCCGCCGAAAAGGCCCTCAAAGCACAAGGCATAGCGCAGAAACTCCGAGAAACGGCCTCCAATATTGCCGACCCAAAGAAACGCGAGAAACTCCTCCGCGATGCATATGATAAGGAAGTTGAGGCCCATGGCGCCAGCAAGAAGGCTAGAATGCTGTCGAGCGGTGCTTTCCAAGGAGGCGTCGGTGGCGCCGGCATAGGCACGGCTGTTGGGGCTGGTGTGGGCACTGTGGTCGGGACATTGGTGGGAGGAGTCACCGCAATACCTACAACGGGGCTGGGAGCGTTGGTGGGCAGTGGGGTGGGGGCAATCCACGGGCCGTGGATTAAGCTACCACCTATTGGAGGTGGCAAGGGAAAGGCGGATAAACAGAAGGAGGGGGAGAAGGCTGAAGATGAGAAGTCTAAGAATGCAGCGGCTGTCGAGAATCCCGAAGACGAGGACGGGGTTATGCCCGATCCCAAGGTGTTGCGAGAGGCTGCAGAGGCTGTGGCGAAAGAGCAGGACAAGGAGAAGAAAGGCGGCGATGCAGCAGAAAGCGGCGACCGTGAGATGGAAGAGAAGGAGAAGCCAAGGAAGCTTCATCCGGACCAGGGGGAAAAGAAGAAACCAAGGAAAATCGAAATCAGATCGAACCAACAGGCGCAGAAGGCTAACTAGTTTCGTCATATCTGCGCATTTTCCAGTACGGCAGTCAATGGAGCTATTTTGACACATTGTGATTGAGTCGGATGTGGATAGTTTGGAGTCAAGGTAACGAGCACCGAGGCACATAAGACAACGAGGCATGTGCCAGCAACATTTTTCTGAGCATGTTGTATCATGTTTGCATTCTTGAGCGTTTTCCATTCAAGATTGTATACCCATCTTTCCGATGTATATTAACGACTTATGGTAACGTAATCATCTCTACACAACGTTGACCTTAGACTGGGTAAGATGATACGCCTACATTCCAGCCGCAAAGAGCATCGCAGCCAGGGTTGCGCCTATCCAGGCGACAGTGACCCTACCAGCAGCGCCAGTCTCCCGTGGAGGCGATTTGGAGCCAGTCGGAGTCCCGGAGGGAGCTACAGTCTGATTACCGCCTGACGGGTTTCCTGAGGGATTGATCACAGGGCTGCCCCCTTGAGGGCGATTTGCACCCGCCTTCTTGTACAAACGACTCTGAACGGCTGAAAGAGCATTGAGGACTTCTGGCAAACCTCCGTTGGCAATGTTGTTCTGCTTTGTGTTCTTTCCCGCCCACTTGTACCCACAGGTGACGTTGGAGCCCTGGCCTTCGCATCCCTGAGCAGCGTTCTTTGCTGACTCGCGAAGGTAGGTATCGAGACTATTGGAAACGGATGTCCACGTGGCTCCGGCCCGCGAAAGAGAGCGGGCGGCGACACCCTTACCGTACTTCTGACCCCGTCCGCAGGTGTTGAGTTCCTCGCAGGCGCTTTCGACGATCACCTTGGTATCTTCGGGGATGAAATTGTTGCGAAACCTGGTGGCAAGGCTCTCGGCGGGGAAGTTGGTGTTGTTCCCCTGAGTAGCAAAGGTCAATCTCGCGTCGGACAATTGGAGGTGTTGTAACTGCTGAAACTTACCAGCGCATTCAAGACTGCGGCCCCTTCAACGTACATGCCATGCGTGTAAGTGGATGTCACTTTGTTCAAGGCCGAGCAGTTCGATCGTGAGTCGGCACCATCGAGGATATCCAAAGCATCCGTTATCAGGCCAACGTCTCGCGAC
This sequence comes from Westerdykella sp. P71, assembly GCA_019022765.1. Taxonomy (NCBI): domain Eukaryota; kingdom Fungi; phylum Ascomycota; class Dothideomycetes; order Pleosporales; family Sporormiaceae; genus Westerdykella; species Westerdykella sp. P71. Next base: position 27,537 of record JAFHBW010000293.1, on the reverse strand, counting down.
CACTTATAAGATTTTTCGGCCCAATCCGAATACGTCTTGTTTCCGGTGAGAGCTGCCAGGCGTGCCGAAAGAAGGAAGAACGCAGCGTTAGTGGCAGAGCTTTTGTAGTCATACCCGTTACTGAAAGTGAAGATCTGCCACCTCAGGCCTCCACCGCAAGTGTCATCCCACCGCATGGCCTGCACATCAAAGACTTGCTTCGCAAGATCAAGCCACTTGATGTTTGCCGGCTCCTTAAATCCTGTCTCAGCGGCCGTCAACGCCGCAAGGCCCCACACCGCTTGGTCGTCATTGCCCAAATTTTTGGTCTGGTTGGCAGGCATGTACGCTGCATTCTCCTTCTCACCAACTTGCCAGACTAGTGCCTGTGAAACAACATCATCGTATTGTTTATCCCCAGTCAAATAGGAGTATTCGACCAGAGAGTTCCAGGCCAAGCCGGCTTCGGACCACCAGTAGGCGGGGGGCTTGCCATCGTCACTGAAGAGTCCGATGGTCTTGCCAGGCTGAAGGTAGTCCTTGTATGCTGTGACGATGCCATTGGCAAGTTTTCCTGCGACGTCTTTGACTGATGCTATAAAATGGTCAAAAGGGCAGGACATGTGGAGGTCGGTGTTTTGTGCCCTACCTTCATTGTCAACATCCAAGTCAAAACCGAGCACCCCATGCAATTGCAACAGAAACGGAAAAGCGAGCGTAATGCGATACATCGCGAATGAGACGAGAACAAACCAAAACTATAAATTGAAGATTTTCGATGGCGTTAACAAACGTGGCGCTGTCTTCTCTTTAAAGGGGCCTCTACGTCCGCAAAGGGCAATTTGCCGGTTTCAGGGCCAAGGCGGGCCGCTTACGCTTTAACTATCTTTGTGTAATTACAGGCTTAGTGAACGAGGCGCAGCGGATCCTCTCCACAGCAAACATTGGTAAACGAAGGCCACGGGCTTGGCGAGGGCCAATTCTGGTCTAAGTAGGCTGCCTTGGGTAGTTCACAATCGAGGGTGACGTTACATGTGGATGAATACGGAGCGTTGCCTAATTTCCAGATGCAAAAGCCGGCTAAGAATAGCAATAGGTAGATATGCAGAGACGCAGGATTTGGGAAATACGGATCCTACAAATTGGGCCAACCAACGATAGAATCGACCTGCCTTTGATGGCAATAATACTGCGTCATATCATATGTACTGTTGTTTCAGGAAGCATCGTGTGGACACACTTTCGATACGATTATTGGGACTATTCACCGTGTCTCTATTTGAATGACCACTTCCATTTCAAGAGAGGCCAAGGTATCTCGGATGCTAATCGGCCCACTAAGACTGCGAAAACACCCTCCAAACGTAACTGCATAATGATGGACCTATCACAAATAACAAAAGCCATGTAGCCTGCTCAAAGCTCCTCTATGACGCTCGTATCCAGGAACTTCTCCAACTCTGCCTTTGGTACCGCCTGCCTCCTGTCTTGACTAGCAAGGTACGCATCCTCCCCCACCAAGAAATCCAACAGATCCGGTTTCCACGTGCCAGTCCATTTGTGATCCTGCCACACAGCCTTCAACACTGGTACATCAACGTTGACTGCAGACGCAACGAATTGGTACACGCTCTCCGGCTTGTTGTTAAAGACGTCCAGGGTTTGGTTCAGCGCCCGAACAAATGCCACAATGTCTTTCCTCTTTGAAGGGTCCTTCAGTTTGTCCGTCGTACTGTACAGACTGTAGACCTCGCGGTAGATCGATTCGTTCTGGAAAATGACGGCATTGCTCCCCAGTGCCTCGGCGCCTAGTTCAACGGCAGTTTCCCATATTCCGAATGCATCGATCTGGTTGCTCTTGAGCATTTGCGGGAACGTGTTCGATGCGCAGGGTGCCTTCATGCAGACTTGCCCTCCAACCACAGTGTAGTCCGTGTCCTTCAATCCCACACTCGAAAGCATATTGTGCACGAAGACGGCTGCCGACGACCCACTGAAAGTTCCAATCCTCTTTCCCTTCAGATCCGCCAGCGACTTGATACCCGCAGCCTTATTCGCAACAATCCGGTAAGGCACCTCGCAAATGATGTAAATGAGTCGGAGATTCCTGTGTCCGGCATATTGCTTCAGGCCCTGCGTTTCGGCGTTTGCTGCGAGATCGAAGCTGCTATCGCTGGCTAGGTTGGCAACACCGCCGCTCGAGAGGGTCGCGACACTGCTGCCCTTGTAAAAGTTTTTGATAGCATATGGCTGAGGGGTATGTTCTATCCAGCTAAGGCTCGTAGCAATCTTTAGGCCTGTTGCGAGAGGAAGGAAAGAGCACGCGAGAGAAAGGAGGGAAACCCGCATTTTGGGGGAGCTGTGGATACCGACATCACATTTTGCAGTTCCATGTCCTATTTGTGTTGACCCTTAAGGAGGCGCAGGCGACACGAAAGGCATCGTGAGGAGTAAATGGTAAATAACATCCCGTAATGTGTATAGTGGTTCGCATTTGCCGAGCCTATAGGTTCTTCCACCCAAATGCCGAACGAAGCCCATCACGGACACTTTTTAAACTTTTAATCAATCGCGTGGAAAAAGTGGTGCTAATGAGGTCTCGAATATGCCGAAAGTAGCGTATGGGCTCGATATGTGATTTTCCGAACGGAAACGCGGGGAACTCCCCAGCTGTTCGTCGTTTATAAAGTGATCGCTTGACCGCTTATTCAGTCCCATCACATACCCTTGCCTTCAAAGTCCGGGGGCAAGTTCAGATTCAGGAACACTCAATAGGTTCTCTTTTCGCTGCACTGCGTAGGGGAGCCATGAAGCGTTGTCGAAGATCGGCAGCCTGCGGCTGTGTTCGTTGTGGCGAAGAGGACCTGCTTAAGAATTCTGGACAGATAGATGGAGTGGAAATCTGCGCGTCTCTTGCAACACCCCAGTCAGAAGCGCAATACCATAGGTCGGCATGGGGTCCACTCCATGAGGTATGCAGGTTTGCCATCCTGGCCTAGTACTCGTCATGTCTTTCATCCAGATTGGTTTTCCAATCCAATCCAATCCATCAGTCCAAGCAGCTCCCAAAAGTAGTAGTTGATGGCCGAATTCTAACAAGCATGCGCAAGCTCCAAAACCGACAGCAATTTATAGATTGGCCTCTTCCTACCTATCCGGCTGTCGCCCGTTCCCGATGGCCTGTAATGGGATCCCAAACCCAACCTTCTTGGGCCCATTTCCATACGAGATATGGGCGAAGATCCTTGTCTAACGGCAGAACACGCTTCCACTCCGGTTCATGACCGTCTCCTGGTCGGATTCCTCTCAATGTATCCCGATAGAATATTCTATAGCTGTCCAGCGCGTAAGCTCCGACGCCAGGCAAGTGAGCGATCTCCCATCCGGCACGAATATCATGCATATCAAGTAGCTCTCCGTCGCGCGTGTCTGTATTATCTCCGTGGTTGGGATAGTGTTTCTTACCGTACCGCCTGGAAGGATGCGGCGGAGAGTCCACCCACGCTTTTGCCATCTTCACCAGACGGTCGGAGCGGATCTTTTGAAGCCCCAGTTTTCCAATGAGGGGCAACAGATCACTCGGATCCGCCTGCGCAAGCGTTTCGGGGTTTGGATATAAGGTTAGAAGCTGGAAAAGCACGGGTCGGCCGGCTTTTCCTCTGGTCTGGTTCCATAATATAGCTTGTACTATAAGCGCAAAGAGACTCCCACGGATGCGTTCCTGTATCAGGCCATAGCCGGACTCCTGCAGCTGAAAGCATAGACCTTTCGGTGTGGGCTCTCTGCAGAAAGGATCAACCTCGAAGTGAGACGACGTTCTTTCTGAAGGCGATTTCTTCTTTTGCTTTGGGGCTGGCAGGGAAAGATGATGATGTTCCAAAGACGATTTCTCGGCCAAGCGCCTTACAACTCCCAGTGATTCCAGATCCCCAAAAGAGAACTGACCCAGCTGCTGGATTCCATCGTTAAGCGTTTGGATCGCGCGAGAGAACGAGGCAGGGTCCTTGTGCAATCTGTCATTCCCTAGCTGGGATGGAACGGGTGAACGCGCCACATCGCATTTGGGAAGATCTGGAACGACCCAATCAGTTGATGAAGCTAGAACTGATTGCGATATCTCTTCTACTGCCAAAGCGAGGTTCTGGATGTGAATGTTCAATTCCCACAACACGTGGGCCAAGCGTGTGCCGCACGTGACCTCATCCTGTATTGCGGCGCTAGGCATCCGCGACCGACATCGCAGGTGAGAGGCAGAAGCGGTCTGACGCTTCAATATTCTTTGCTTGACTGGATTCCTTTTGGGTCCCATGGATCGGATGTTGTTGTTAGAAGTAGCGACCAACTGCTCTGGAGAGCATGGGTGAATGGGACTTTATCAAGAAAGGTGGTCAGAGTCAGTCAAAATGCCAAGGCCTGACTCGCTTAGGGTCCAATCAGCTCCAAGGAGGAAAAGGGGGATGAGAACTTTTGTTTTGTTGTTGATCTCGATCAAAGTTGTGGTCCATCCTCATCCGTGTCGACCTGGCGTCTCAATCGCAAGACTCCCCGTCAGGACAGTCGCGACCGCTGCGGAAAAGGCTTTGAAATCAAAGCTCCACGCAATATCTCGAATTAAACTTAAGTCTATCAACAGCTAGTACTCCGAACGCAAAATAGTGATCAATCTCAGCCCAATTCAGCAGAATCTATGTGTACCTTACCTTTACATCTTCGCTCAAGCAGCATTGCCTCTCCACTACTCATAACCACCACCATACTGGCGATAGGCAACCCGATATGGAAAACCCGCGCCCCATACTCTTCCGTTGAACCTTCTTCGTACTGGCGGGCTTGGTTGTAAGTTTGCTCTCGCACATACCCGCTCGACGGGTAAATCGACTGCTCCCTGTTATCCCCACGATCATTTCCTTCGCCCTCCCACTCCGACGCCCGGTTTCCATAACCGTGGTCGTACACCTCTGCTTCCGCGGTGGGCTCTCCGTACTCATTGCGTCCACTGCAGCCGGGGTGTCGTTGTTCCCTTTTGGATCTGTGTCAGTCTGTGGAAGTACTCGTAATTTTACTACAACGGAGGTTTCTCAGGCACCGTTGGATAATGCTGGCATCAAGCCTGCATTGTTGGTACAACCGGGAAGTGCAAATGCGAGGTTGTGAATCGCAGATACATTGGGTACTATCACACCGAATCTACACAAAGGATTGGGGTATTTGACCTTTGTTATCGTGGCGCTCAATAAGGCAGGGTTTGGACTTGCCGGGAAGGGACTTGAGGTATGATGATATTATCTGCTCCAGATAAAAGGAAAGAACAAGCACCGCGAATCTTGGATATACGGTATATTAACAAATTGACTACATAAAGACCCTACGCCTGAACAGCAACCTCCTGTGCCTTTGCCAAAACCGGGCTCGGGACAAGGGGCTCAGCCTTCTCCTCCACTGGGTCGTCGGCACCATCTTCCTTCATGCCGCCCAAAATCATCGACTTGGGAGCCATCGCTTGCCACTGCCAGGGATCCGTGAAGGCCTTGAACTTCTCATCGTGCCACTGTCCCGCAGTAATGTACCGGCCCTCGCTATCCATGAACATGGTATCGTCCTCAGCACGGAGGAAGTAAGCAATGGAGTAGCGGTGCTCCGTAGGGTCGAACGGCACGACGCGGTGAATGCAAGACTGCATTTTCATGCCACTGGCGAAGCGGAGAGAGTCGCCGACGTGGACGAAGGCGCAGCCCTTTTTGGCGGCCACAAATCCCATTTCACGGGCTCCACAGGTCCCCGGGGGGCGGATTTGGAGTCCCCACTGCTCACTGAAGAGAAGGGTCAGGGAGCTGATGTCCGTGTGCTTCTGGTGGCCGGTATCTTTCTCGCCAGTCACTTCCGTGGGAAGGTAGTGCATCATGGAGAGCTATGCATTGTCAGTGGGTTACCTGCTCAGGCGAACTGCTGAGGAAAACACTCACGGTGGTAGTCGAGGGACGGTCATTCCTATGGGAGTTCTCAAAACGAGCAGCTCCGGTCAGGTTCATGCCAGTAGAAAGGGCCGACAGAATGACCTTGGTGATGGTGTTGCAGCTGCCGATGGCGTTCTCCAACACTTGCAAGTCGCCATTGTTCTTGATCGGAGACGGAACCTTGGGGCTTCCCCTCTGGATCTCGTCGCGAGAGACCTTCAACATCTCATAGCCGTCTTTGGTGCCAGCACCAAAGGCGCCAGTACGGCTACCCACTGGCTCGTAGCCGAGATGGGAAGAAATCAGCCCGTATTCATTCTTCTGCTCGATGGGGGCCTCGAAGAATCGGTGCATGAGCTTGAGAGTCTCCTCGCGATCAGCAAGCATGCGTCGGCCGTCGATGTTGTTGAGATCGAGGTAGAAGTACCCATCCTCAAGACAAGCCTTCAGGCACTTGTCCACCTCGGCGGGATCCTGAGAAAGGAGCAGTCCGTAGTCAATGGTCTGCATGGACCAGACGGGAACCTGCTTGCCTCTCCATTCGACGGTCTGTGGGGGATCAATTGCGGGAGCCATAGTGTTGAGAGACTAATATCAGGTATGGAGATGGTGAAAGCTCGAGTTTTTCTTGATGAGAGTCCAGCTCGCCAAAATGACACCGTCCCACACGGTCGAGTTTATATATGTGCACATTCTGGTAGACTATATGAGCAACGACTATTCGTCGAACATGTAAAGACTTGATCATCCGACTGTATATTGATTAATTCATTTTCGTGGAGATATCATGGTAGCCATACTCAAACTAGACTGAACTTGCACCAGCGGTTATCGAGGAACAGTTGGCTGGACTCTTTCGCTTCCCCGCTCATCGTGTCGTGTGGGGGAAGGCCACATTCTCCCAAAGTGGTTGATCCCCACCCCGCTATCGGCATCTGGATAGATTGCAGGCCGTGCGTGGTGCGCCGCACGTGGGGCGCAATATGCGGTATATGCTATACATGGAGCGAAATCAGCGAATGTTTATTCATCCAATCATAGCCTTAACCAAGGCACTTGAAGCAGCAAAGAATACATCCTGAGACACGGCGCGCGTAGCGACACCATTCCCCGCAACTTTGTTCGCCATCTCAGTCACCTTGGTACTATACAACACGGCAAAAACATTCAAAGTTGCAGATGGCCTTCAGCTTAGATATTGGATTGCTCTGACATCATGGAAGCCCAAGAAACTGGCTGAACCGAGAATACTTTTAACCGTCGTAGCAAACGAGACAGCGAACCTCGATGCTTTGCCTAGACTCCCGCTCACGGTGAATAGGATCTTCGAAGGCCGAATGCAGGGATCTCCTCGCAACAGTCTTGTCCGAATCGAAACACTTGATGAGAAGTACGTCTTGGGGCGTCATGGCATGCTTGTAGAACCAACGATGATTGGGATTGTGCCGAACCACCCAAGACTCCCCCTTGAAGTTGTCTTCCGTCATCTCTGCCCCCACGAGATCGGCATCAGGGACCGAGTCCGCGCTGGCAACGGCGATGGGGTCTTTGAAAATCGTCTCGATGGGACGCCAAATGTTGATGATTTGATACCTTCTTTTCACCAGCTCGTCTGCTTCTTCAGGAAACTCCCACCTTAACCTGAGTTCGGCTCCAGTATAAGACTGGTCAACATGAGTTCGAGTGACGGGCCCACGGTTTGCGAGATTCTTCAACCCCAAATGATGCCACTGGGTAGGTCCACGTCGTACTTTGTGATTGAATATGTGGACGCGGTTGGCACCAGTGATATCTTTGACAAGCTGTATGCATTCCTGATAATAATTTGCCTGGATTTCTTTCTCGTCCGTAAAATCCTTCTCGGAGCTCTCATGATGGCAGTAGTGGAATCCGTGACTGTCGAGAGTGTAGTTCTCTTCCTCGCCGGTTATGTCTGTCACCACAAAACGGTGAGCTCGATGAGGCCGTTCATTGGTGATTCTGCCTTTTCCAATGAAGATGGGCGTTGGAGGCAAGCCGTCTCCCGGGTCGTCCCAATAGTTCAATGTAGTTTCCACCTGATGCTTTCGTGGAGAGTTCTCGCTGGCTGCAGTTTGAGTCGCATGCATTTTCAATGTTGTTGGTTACAAAAGCGTAACGGTTCTCTGCAAAACGAGAGCAATTCAGGCATTCGACGTTGGAGAACACATGAGCTGTCTCTCACCCCGGCGACCAACTAACCGAGATTGTTGTGGAAGGTGGTGCTCCGACCGGCAATTCTCCCTAGCTTGCCGCAGGTCGATCAGATGATCGCGAACCCTAGCCTCCGCCTCGGGGTCCTTTGGGAGTCAAGGTGGTTTTCCAACGGTTCCATCGTTTCTTGCGAAAGCCGTGTCGAGGCATGGTGGCTGATGTGGACCTAGATGGTGATGGAGCCTTTCCACACCTAACTGATACCAGAGGCAGCGAGATGGTTGAAGACGGCTTTGTTCTCGTGGAAAAGGAAACGCCATCCAATGCCGATGTCCATCACAACGCACCCAACAAGTATCTCGCGGATATTGAAAATAGTGTCGAAAAGGTCGCTCCGTCATTATGGCCGTTGAACCACTTCATACACCGAAACCCCGAGCTGGCATTCAAAGAGTACAAAGCCCATGACGCATTGACGAGTTATATGCGATCGCGAAAAGGGTGGCAGGTAACGAGGAATGCATATGGAATGGAAACGGCCTGGGTAGCGAGGTACGACAGTGGAACCTTGGGACCTGTGGTATCTTTCAATGCCGAAATGGGTATGTGTCGCATCATTGACCGTTTAAATTGCGAGTATTCACTCACAACTTTAGATGCACTACCCGGCCTCGGCCACGCGTGTGGACACAACCTCATAGCCACAGCGGCGCTGGCGGCAGCCATTGCGACAGCAGAAGTCATGACGACGCAGAAACTAGCAGGAAAGATCTTGCTGTTTGGTACGCCTGGAGAAGAAGGCGTCGGTGGAGGCAAAATCCGTCTCCTCGAGGCAGGTGCCTACTCCGGAGTTGACATCTCCCTCATCTCACATCCGGGCATCTTGAATAACAGTCCCATGGTCCGGACGACTGCGTTTTGTCGCCTTGAAGTCGAGTATTTTGGACGTGCAGCGCATGCAGCCAGAAGTCCTTGGGCCGGAATCAATGCTCTCGATGCCTTGGTGATTGCGTACAACGCCGTGTCGGTGTTGCGGCAGCAGACCATGCCCACGGACGTCATCGGCATGAGCATCACCAATGGAGGAGGGCCGCCGAATATTATACATCCATATGCTTCTGGAGTTTGTGTAATTCGAGCAGCAAGTGCGTCGCGTCTCAAGGAGCTCCAGCAAAGGGTCCGCGCTTGCTTTCAGGCTGGGGCAGACGCAACCGGCGCCAGAGTGGAAATAAAGATCATTCCGGGCTACGCAGACCATGTCCCAAATCGTGTTTTGGCCGCGTCGTATGAGAAGTACTGGAACTTGTTGCCAGATCGTCCACAGCCTCCAATCCCCCCACTTGACCAGGTCACCTGGGTGAAAGCAAGCACTGATCAGGGTAATATTAGTTACAGGATGCCAAGCATGAATGCCAGCTTCGCAATTCCACCAGGGGCAGAAGGTGGACAACCGCACAGTCCTGACTTTGAAACAGCATCGGGCACGAAGAGAGCCTTCGAGCGAGCGCTAAGGGTGGCGAAGGCATTGGCGGGAACAGCGGTGGATGTCCTTGCAAATCCAGGATTGCTTGAGCAAGTAAAAGAGCAATGGAGAAGAGATATGGACAGCATGAAGGGGGGTTGCAGAGGGAATGTCGACCATGAAAACTCCAATTGCAACAACGTCGACAAAGGAGATCGAAACCTTGGAAACACATGCGTGGATAAGACGCGATAGATCCACCACTCCAAAACGTACTAAGTCTTCTTCGGGTAAGAGGCGATAGCCCCTGCAACTGGATGCGCTGTCGATCGAAGGAATTTACCTCGGATGACATCCGCAGTCTCAACGAAATTCTCCCTCGAAATATCAAAGCGCACCTTCATACATCGTACCGCTGGCATTCACGACGACCCTCGATACAACAAAATGGCATCATCCACAATCGAAGTAACCATTACTCATCTGGGCGACCTCAAGGTGGGCTACCGCCTGACAAACAATGAAATCGACCCTAAGAAGCCCACTCTCGTTTGCATCAACTCCATGTGTATGACTGCAGCGTTATTTGAACCTCAATTCAACGATACCCAGTTAGCAGCGGCCTGCAACATTCTGGCCATCGAGCCCCTTGGCCATGGATCGACCTCCTTTCCCACCAAAGCGGGGCAATTCACCTACTGGGATACGGCAATCATGGCCCTTGAGGTCATGAGCAAGCTTGGTGTAGAGAAAGCGTTTGCCTTGGGAACCAGTCAGGGAGGATGGATGGTGGTGAGAATGGCACTCTTGGCTCCCGAAAGGATCGTTGGATTGCTCCCCCTCGGCACATCGATGGACGCAGAGACGACGGAATCCCAGAGCAAAGGCTGCTGGGACCCCGTGCCTCTGTTGAAGCCCTTCTCCGACAAATGGGCCAGTGTGGATGCGACTCCCGACTTTGAGATTGACGATGTCTGGTGTGGAATGGTGGCCAGCTTCGGCTTCGGCTCGCATGCCACGGATGCTTCAACGAATTTCTGGACCTCGACACTCAAGGATGTTTACAGGGGCGATGAGGGCCGTAAAAAGGCGCGCATGGCTTTGTTGTGTCTGCTCAGTCGAGATGGTTTGACTTTGAGATTGGGGGATGTGCGGTGCCCAGTCTACTGGCTCCAGGGCACGCAAGACACTCCCTATGGGAATCAGATCCAGCACGAACAGATCGAGCTTTTCGGGAGCACCGATAAGAGCCTGAAGATTGTGGAGGGCGGTGCCCACTACCTCAATGCCACGAACCCGAAGGAGGTTAACGAAGCTGTGCTCGAAATGTTGAGCAAGTACGCCTCGAAGTAGGACCATCTATTCAGATATTATCCGAAAGCGATCTCCAAATCTTTTGCATAGCATCATTCAGATCAATAAAAACAACGGTACATGCCACGATCATCGCCAGCTGCTATCTACACTTGCAGTGCTGCTACAAGTGGGCACTGCGTACACCCTGTTATCCCCGCTTTCCCAGGTTACACCGCCGCCACTCGCCACTCGTATAAACTTATACTGGACGGTTTGTCCCGGTTGCAGCTTCAACTCGATATTCCAGACCGGGTTGCTTGCCGTATACACGGAAGAGGAAAGCGACGGCGCCTTTGCTGTGTCCCAATTTCCCATCTGAGCCACATTGCCGGCGATTTTGATTGTTTCGCCATACGTAGTCGTCACCGTGTGCTTGAATGTGACCGAAACTGCAGTTGGGCATGCTGATGGAGCGGCAGTGGAAGCAGGTACAGTTCCAGTCGGATTTGTGCCTTCGGGGATCGTACTGTCGATAGCGCTGACCAAGACGATGGGTTCGCCATTCGTGACGTCTAGGCAGATATTTCCGTCGCCGTCAGACGCGCCGGAATTGCCGCCAAAGACACTGGTCCACTGTTTGTTTGGCTTCTTTGTATTGAAGCAATGCTTGCCGGAGCTACCTGTGCCAGTGTTGGTAGTCAGCACAATGAGATTTCCATCCGCACGACTCCAAGCGTAAGCATTGCTGGCGACGTATAAGTTCACCATATCGTTTGCAGGAAGGCCACCGGCTGACTTCTTTGCGCCCAACAGCCGTTTGATAGTCTGATAGAGGTCCGAGTTTGTGTTAAAGTTGCTACGCCACAGATCCTCACGGTTGGCTGGGTCGGCACCACCAGCGTATCCCTGCTCCGTGCCGTAGTACACGATGGGAATCCCTCGGGAGAGAATGACAAAGGCAAGCGCATTCTTAAAGAGCGACACATCGTTCTTCTGGTTCAGCCAACGGGGGTTATCATGGTTATCGAGAAAAGTTCCTAAAGCTGCGGGATCTGGAAAACTGGAATTTACGGTGGATATCATATCGACAAGTGACTGCGCGGAACCCCTCTGCTGGTAGAAGTTATTCAGTGGGTAATACACGGCATAGTCAAGCAGTCCCGACATCAACGAGGCATAGCCCGCAAGGTAGCTCGGGTCTCCGTTAAAGACTTCTCCGATCGTGTAAACACCAGCCGCTGATGCAAAGTCTGGGAAGAAGTCCTTCTGGACATGTTTGACAGTGTCGATACGCACGCCATCAAATTGGAATTCTTTCACGAGCCAACGGATCCAGTCCTGGAACATGGTGCGAATATCTGATCGTTCCGTGTTGATGTCTGGCAAGCCGGCGATACGACATTTCTCAATACTATTCTGGTCAGAGTAGTTGATGTCGCACGCAGGATGGTAGGCGTTTGGATCATTGAGTGGTGAGGGTTTGTAGGTGGAGATGGTCCCACTGCCCACGTGATTGACGACAACATCCACCATGATGAAGATACCCTGGCACTGGTGAGAAAAGTTCTAGAAAACGTATGGGAGCAGTTATACCTTGGCGTGAGCCGAGTTGACGAGGCTTTTAAGGTCATCCGAAGTACCGTAATTCGAGTTGATGCTATACAAGTCCGACGCCCAATATCCATGGTAACCGCCGTCGGTGTCTGGGGGATGTAAGTTTAAGTTCACGGCCCGTTGACTGAAAGCGTATCAACGTACTTGCTACAACAGGAGTAATCCATATCGCATCGAAACCCATGCCTTGGATGTAGTCTAGCTTCGACTCCAGCCCTTTGAATGTGCCCCCGCAGTACTGCTTCAGGTCCCCGCAGGATCCGCCGCCATTGTCGCCACTGTTTCGAGCAATTCGATCAGTCAGGGCGAAATAGATGCTTCGCGACTTCCAAGCATCGGTACCTGCTGCGGCGGCAAGTGCAAAAAGCTGAAGGAGAACCGCAAACAGAAGCTTCAGGAAATTCATCTTGAGGCTATACCGCTGAGCATAGGTCCAAACATGTGTTTAAATATATCCACGATACCCTGTCTAGACGTCACATACTACAGCAGTAGGTGTGGTCTCATTCATGGCGATCGCCAGTTTCTTGAGGTCTACCCTAGCGTATGACCGGATTTAGGGGCTTGAGGTCGTCCTCGGGCAGCAACCTTCTCAGACGAAAACGTCCAATCAATTGCAGAGAACCGCGCGGTAGCTTTTCTTCTGTGGGGAAGTTTTCGCGGGGAAATGGGGCCCGCATCATGCTTTCCAGATGCGGTCCCTAGTCCGTATGATGCGGGGAATGCCAGATCATTTCAACGTGGTCAACTGGTTCGGAGAGTAATGAAAGGGGTATCGGGACCGTAAGCGAGACCGGATTTCCAGGTTGTCGTAATTAATTCCCCACGAGCGCCAACAACATTCACTGGAACACAACGGAGGAAGGCCGGTACCAATTCGGAGCATCGACTTCTCGCTGGACACGTTAACGGATCAGTTAGATGAGTCGAGCTGAACATGGTTGTAGTCCTGACGCGGGACCGAGAAGGGGTATCCGAAGAATTGTTAGGGAGAGCACGTCATGAACCCTCACCTGACACAAAATAGAGTCAACAGACCTAGTCCTAGCTTGTGCTGTCGTTCCACCGTGCTTGTTAGTTATAGTAAGTCACTAGATTGGACGTGAACAGGCCGGGAGAACAACTATCCTGGAGGGGTTGCAGAATCGAACGCGACGGCCATTGAAAAGAGGAAAATGCTGTGTTATTTGCTCGACCTTCTTCTACAGTTATATCTACCTAAATAGCCCCATGTACGGAATGGATTGTGTCACACGCGACACAGCTTTCCGTCCTGTGTTTGCACACCTCTGTCCCCATCTTCGACAACCCATCCCTCACTCCCCACACCATGATGGACATAAAACAGACCCAATGGATCCCATTTCTCCTTGATGCTCAATAATCTTGCGTAGTTGGCGCCCCAGAATGATTGCTGCCAGTTGGGCTCAGAAACATCCGCCTCGTTTCCGTAGGCACCACTCAAGGGCGTTACCTGTCGGATGGGCCCAAGGATATCATTGGTAAGTTGTTCATTCCCGGCTTTCAAGCCAGCGGGGGAGGTATCGGAGATAGCGTTGATCGCAATAATCATCCCGGCTTCGTTGCGGAATGCAGGATTCACCGAGTTGGAGACGGTCACGTCAGGTGAGGGTGCCTGGTGATACCCTTGGATGAGCAATGCCTTGTCAACTGCGTCCCGAACAGCAGCAAAAGTTGCATTGCTGAGGGCAGCATCCTCCCAATTTTCCCTAGGAAGTATACGGGTGCCAGGCGTGGATGCCGTGTTTCCGATCGCATAATCCAACGTGGCGAAAGTGGCCTGGTAAGCCGGATAGAAGCTTGTGTAGTATTTCGTGTCGATGTTGTAAGGGACACCGAGTGCCGATACGTTTGCAAAGAATGGTGCAGTTAGGTTGTTGAACTGCTCGATAGTCATATTGGTAGCGAAGAAAGGAGACATAGAGAAGACGTAAAAGCCAGGGAAGGGCCGAATAAGTGTGAAGTAAGAGTATGTCTTCGCGGCGTTGTACTTAGGCATCTCGTCCCAGAAAGCCTTTACCGCTTCCCAGAAAACTTGCGGACCCACGGCACCGGAGTTGAAACTCCAAACACTGGTCGTCACGGGAATCTTTTCGTAGACCTTGACAACAGCAGAAGTGATGATGCCGAAGGTGCCTCCTCCCCCTCCGAGCATGGCCCAGTAGAGATCGGGGTTTCGGTTGGGGGTTACAGTGATGAACCGACCGTCGGCTGTAACGACTTGTAGCTCAAGAATCTGATCAGCGCCCATCCCGAACAGCTGCATGACGGGACCGTGGCCTCCTCCAGTTGAGTATCCACCAAAAACGCCAACACTCTGGGCTATGTTAGGGGGTATTAACTGGGGAGTCTATTGCGAACTTACAGGGCAGATACCCGCAACGGCAGTCACATCATATTTTTCCGCTGCCTCGTACAGTTCGAACCCTTGTACGCCGGCGCCGACTTTCAAGACAGGTCCTCTGTAGGTTGGGCTTCCATAATTCTGCACATACTGTATCTTCTTCAAGTTATGCGTCCAGAGGCTGAGGGCATACTTTTACCAAGAAGTCAACCGGCTGATCCAAAACGTCTCTCCAACAAGAAAACTTACTTTTCCAGTGCTTCGTCCGTTGTAGTCATGTCCCGTGTTCTTTACGACCAAGCGGAGATTGGATGAGCGCGCAAAGTTGACAGCAAGCTGTATCTGAGCGACATTGCTCACGTGGACGGAGTAGGAAGAGTATCCCCCCAAAGTGCAGGTTGATGAAGCCGTTTTATCGGTGCCTTGAACGCACGTCTCGCCATAAAAGAGGGGAAACATGACAGAAGAGTCACTCTCGTAGTGTGTTCTGTCTTGATGCCACTCATTCGTGATCTTCGCACATTGAGCAGCATCATAGTTATTGAATGTGGAATTAGGGTAGCAAACGGACGCAATAGGTACAACTTCCTCGAGTGCCCCACCGAGGAGTCCATCAAGAACGCTCCATGTGACGGGGGACGGCCATAACGGATCTTCCGGGGTGGTCTTGCATCCTGAGAGTTGGGCTCTGCGCACGCGGCGGCGCCTTCGCTGCACGGCTCCGTTACCCTTGTCCCGGAGAGTGCTGTTTGCGAACGCAAAGAGGTCGGCGAATTGGGATATATCCTCGTTTCCCAAGAGGTTGTTGACGACATCGTCGGTGATCTGCAGTGACTCTTCTGTGAAGAGTTCGACTCCGGCCTCGGGTGGTGTCTCGACCACGGTTGCGACGGGAGCAATCAATGTAGAAATTAGTGACGGCTCCGGGTCTTGGGCACTGGCAATGTTGAGTATGGCTGCGGTCAAAGAGATCAAAAGAGTGGCTGCCCGCATGGTGGGCGAAGGGAAAGATCGATATTAAGCGTAGTAGTAGAAAAAGAAAGAAGAAATAAATTTAGAGGAAACAACTGACAACTGGTTGAGGAGCACCGGCCGGATAACCCTTTATCGGATCTCGGCAGGGTCATGGCTTCAGGGCTCCTCCATGGAACAGGATGAGGTCTCCAGAGGAGACGGCTTAGCACAATTTTAGTACGAGTCAGGGAACTGTAGGCGTGGTTTGCGACTCACAATACCGGTACATGGCGATTCTGAAGTTGGGCAGAGTTGTCGATAGTGCGTGATTCGCATTACCTGGCGTGCTGCGGATTGCGCAGTCCGCGCATCTGCGTGCCTGGCTATACTGGCCGATAGGAGAAGCTTAAGGAGCACTCTATCCTGTGAACGACTTCGGCTCCATGCCCTGTTCGAAATGACATGAAGTATTTGACAGGCTTTTAGGAGAACTGCATTCTGCAACTATATCCAACTTATTAACAGCTGGGGAAGTGCTTTGCTTATGGCAGCGAAGAAAAAAATTCAAAATTCCTCAAGGCAGGGTCCTAGTCTCCTAGGTGGGTTCGCATTTATATTTCCGCCAACGGCGCGCTACCTGGGTAAGACGCCAGTCTAGCACGTGCAGCGTGGTAGGTGGTGAAAGGAACCAGGGTGGAACCCTGTAATTTGCAGCACGACCCTTTCGCGGGTGGTAGCGGACCGCATTTTCAAACGACGAGGACATTCCAGACATGAGCAACAAGGCCCTCTACTGGTGCAACGCAACAGTCTTCGTAGTCTCGCTGGCCGGGTCGCGAAGTCCCGATTTCGTTGCTACCGTGAGGCAAAGTTCCTCAAGGCTCTTACTCTGCAATATCTCGAAGACCGCAATATCGGCCTGAAATTCCTTTTTGCACCAGTATCGGATTTCCACCGCAACAAGTGAATCAACACCATAGGTATGTATGGGCCTCGCGACATCGAAGTCCGATGCTGGCATACCCAACGCTTTCGAAAGTTTTTCAACCAGCCCATTGGCAATGATTTCCCCAGCTTCATTGGTGTCTGAGGCGTGCTGAACCATTGTACGATAGTCTACTGTATCTTTAGGAGCAGCCAGTTGGGTAGATTCGGTTCGATCCATCTCCAATAACCCGCGGAAGATAGGCTTCCGCATCCAAAATATCTCGTCAACGCCTTTGGCGGCAATAGATGCAGGTGTCGAGATTCCCGTAATAATATGGGCGCTTTCGGTCGTTAACTCGAGTTCCGGGTCGCAAGACCACTCCAGTAACGCGTGAAATTCCGATTCGCTAATCCCGTCGTAACCGGCTGCGCGAAGAGAGTCGGTGATATGTTGTCGTTCAGCAGCATACCCAACACCAAGCATCAGACCGAGATCGACGGAAAGGCATTTCTGGCCATGAGCGACAAGATACCTGGCGAATGCGTTCTGAAAAGTGCTTGACCCGGCGTAATTTGATTGGCCCCGACTTCCAAAAATACCAGTTGTGGACGAGAGTAGGAGGAAAAAGTCCATGTCTTTTGGCATGGTTTTCTGAAGGTTGATGGTTCCCCGGACTTTTGGTTCTAGGACGCTTTTAAACATCTCATGGTCCATATTCTGCAACAAAGAGTCCTACAATTCGTCAGTGATATATTAATGTGAGTACTCCACCTAGCTTACCCGGAGGACCATGGACGCTTGTATGCATCCCCTAACTGGCGGCATTGACTTGGAGCAGTCTTGCATCACCTCTTCCACTTTTCCCAAGATGGTAACGTCACATTTTGGTGCCCTCACCTCCACCCCCATTTGCTTAGCTTCCGTGATTAGATTCGCTACAGTTTCGCTCTGTGATCCGGAGCGTCCGAGAATCAGGATATGCTTGGCTCCTCTTCCCATCATCCAGCGTGCGATGCTCCGTCCTAGCCCACCAGTTCCTCCAGCAATAACATAAGTTGCATCTGGAGCAAACTTCCAAGCCACCTTGGTGGAGAGTGTAACCGGAATCGTGTCTTCATCTTGAAGTCGTACAACCACGGACCCCAAGATGTTTTCCGCACCGAGGCACCTAACTGCGTCCTCAAGCTGAGACGCCGTGAACGTTTTGATTGATGGAGAAACACCTTGGCTCTGACAGGCTCTATAGGCTTCCATGGCCTCTTTGAAAATAGTTTGGGTCAGTTTCCTTGCTTTTTCCAACATATCAGGAAAGTTGACACGAAATATGGATACGTTGTTCGCCGAAATGGGAAAGCGGTCCTTCCTGTCATATATAGCCTCTCCAGAAATGTCGATGAATCGGCCAAAGGACGCCAGATATTCCTTCGATGGGCCTGAAAAATCTCTAGAAACCGAGCCAAGCACTATGTCTACTCCTTGACCTTGAGTTATCCGACGCACGCCATGCTCGAGGCCCTGGTTTCGACTGCAAAGTATACTGCCCTCTTCCAAGCCGTGTTTGCGGATCAACCATGGCCGCTCTTCTTCATAACAAACCGTAGCGACAATGTTGGCGCCTTTCCATTTCGCCAGCTGTAGAGCAGCACTTCCAATCGCTGTTGTCGCATCATAAATTAGCACGGTCTCGCCCTGACGGAGTTGCGCCAGGTGAATAAGCGAGTAGTATGCCGTGGACCATGGGACCGGAATAGAAGCAGCTTCTTCAAAACTCATAGTAGAAGGCATTCCGTGGATAATGCTCTCGTGCGACCTGACAATTGTTTTGAAGCCATTTTTGGCCAAACAACACACGCGGTCTCCGATCTGAAACTTGTCGGTGGGACATGCACTCCCTACTCGGGAGACCACTCCTGCACATTGGTGCGATATAACCCCGTTGCTTCCTCGATGGATTCCCACCGCTTCGACAGTAACCTCTATGTCTTCGCCTTCCAGCAACCCATCATCAAGATCTTCGATGAAGTAGAGTTCAGAATGAAGTCTGTCGTGCTCCGAGGGCAATGAAAGTACCCTGTCGCGATTGCTCCCAAGGGAGATTTTCGATGGAGGCTGTGGGACGGTGAGGTGGAAAATATGGTCACTGACAAAATTACACTCGACGACACGGTTGATGTGGAGCTCGCCATTACGTTCAACGTACTCTTGTTCCAGCTCATTTTCGGGAGTGTGACAAAGTTTTAGAATCCGTTCTGCAGCCACGGAAGCGTCCTCGACGTTTTGCAATGTTAGAGTCGTCAAAGTTAGCGTGTCAATTTCTGAAGAGATCGATCGTGCGAACCCCGTCGTCACACCTGCCAATGGGTCGACCGTTGAATCTTCAGTGACCCAGACCGCCTTTCTCATCTTGTTCAAACCTTTCTTTAACAAGGAGAATTCTTCCGGATCAAGTCTGTGCAGGACAGAGTTTCCTAGCTCGAAAAGCAGAATGGACGTGCGAATCCCAGACATATCGTTTTCCATAGCTTGCAATGGAAGCATTACCCAAGCCTCATACCGTTGGATGGCCTCGGCAATCGATCTCTGGATACCGGAGCTGGGATCAATGAAGATGACGCCATTGTCTGGGTCAATCGGAGTGGGGGTCACAGAATCCACTGCAGTTGATACGATTACACTGAACGTGTGAGAGCGGTCATCGAAGTCCTTTAGGCACAGATCGGCTCCCGAGAAACCATTCTTTCGGAGCGCGACGTCCCAGTCTGCATCAGTCAACAATGGACTCCAGCGGCGGGACTCTTCTGTCGCCAACCACCACCCTTCCAGTAGCCCAAACACAAAGGGAAGACGCGCACACGCGGGTTCCGTCGGCTCGAAGAGAATTAGTTTCCCGCCCGGCTTCAACAAAGATCGTGTGTTCATCAAAGTGTTTGAAATGTTCGAAGTAGCATGCAGGACACATGATGCGATGATTACGTCGTATGTTTCCAAATTGAAACCTTGGTCGCTGGGTTCGGTCTCTATATCAAGCGTCTTGAACGCCATGCGGTCTGAAAATTTATGGAACCGCTCTTTCGCTGCCTCAAAGAATCCAGGAGATATATCGGTGTAATCATAGGCGTGATACTTTGGTGTACTGTGAGCGTCCTGTGGATCCTGTCCAATGGCCTTCATAATCGCAGCCGTAGCTCCTCCTGTGCCTGCGCCAATTTCTAAGATCGTCATGTCGGGAGTCTTGTGAGCCATGAGCTCCAAATAAGCGCTCATTCTCTCATAGTTTGCAAGGAATGAAGGACCGCTGTAGAATCGCTGTAATAAATCCCCTCCAAAAAGCAAATCGATGGCGTCTACCTCGTCGCGTATGATCCCCGGAAGATTTCGTCCCACGGTTGTGTAGACCTTGCCTTCGGGGCCACTCTCTTCCATGTTCGCAAAGCTCTTTTCTCTGGCAGCGCTGTCACAAAAGAGCTCAGTCATTCTTTTGCTTCCAAGATACCTTTGTGCATTTTCTGTCTTGAGGTAATATTGCAGCCATTCAGCATATTTGCGGAGATGAGGTTGCTTGGGACAAGTTTCATCGGCCACTTCTAGACTTTTGGACATGAAATATAAGCATAAGAGCTCGGACCTTTCGATATCGGCATCAACTGGTCGCATCAAAGCCATTGCATTGGCGTTACAGTAATTTGCCAGACGATGAGGACTGACAGAACTAATGTCCAACTTCCAGGACTCTTGAAAGCATATCCGCCTCCAATCCGAGGTCTCAAATGGTTTCAAGGTCGATATTGCGGTCCCGTGATAGCCATCGAAAGTGGCTAGGAGTTCCCCGTTGATGGGTGCTGACGCCGTGATCGTGAAGTCGAAATTCCGTTTTCCGGTTTTTACTGATTTTGTGGTCAGGAAGACGGTTTTATATTCCTCTTCCATCAATCTATTGGACAACCAAAGATTATGGACTCCGTTCGGGATCATGGTGGGTATTGCGTGCCAGCTGCCTTTCGAAACGGCAACCAAGGGAAGCTGGAACATAGCGTCGAGTGGGATCGGATGAATAATGTGCTGTCGCCCTACCTGAGGCCGTGTTTTCCAAGGCGTAACGTCGACTTTCGCTGCTGCCTGCCCATGTTGACTGAAGTGTATCTGAGATAATGCCCTGAAGTTCGACCCATAAGAGTAGCCATATCTCGCGAGATTGTCGTACATATGTTTTTCCAACACCGTATGTCCGCACTTGAGAGCGGTCCTCTCGTGCTCTCGAAGTCTCGCTTGCTGAGCCCAGGCTATTTCTCGCTCGTCCGAATCGCCATTTTCATTCTCGAACTCTACTGTAACGGTGCCACGACAGGCTTCCATCCATTGGTCATTTTCAAGTCCGCATACTCTAAAACTCCAAGATCTTGTACAATCAGATGCACTCTCATCATGGAGATAAGTCTCTGTCTCCACGGAATTGATATCGAGAGGAAAGATTAGCGCTCGAGATATACGTAGATCTTTAATCCTGAATCCAGATATTGATGAGGCACATCCAAAAACAAGCTGCCGGGCGGCCTCAACAGCCATAAAGACCATTCCGCTTGCAGGAAAGAGCACGGACCCATTGATTTTGTGATCTTCAATCCACGGAAGCTCCCGTATACGAATAGTATTCGTCCACTTTGCTTCAAGACGGTTGAAACTCAGGTCTTGGCTGCCCAGAATATCACACCGAGGATGTTTTCGGAAGCGAATATTCTTGTTCATTCGGCTCTCGTGCCAGTAGCGAGAGCGATGCTCGTGGTTGAACGGATATAGGGGCAAATCTGGAAGCATATTGGTACGCAAACTATCGATACCGTTCAAAGCCACCAGGTCCACTGGAACGTTATGACACCAGAGATTCCCCGCCAAGGTAAACATCGTTTTGTATGCCGAAATTTCACAGCCCAGACAGGGTCCATAGAGCACGTCTCCAAGGGTTTCGAGAATGGGTCTTCGTAAGGCGTTCGTAGGACCGATTTCGACGTACCAGCTGTGTGTCCGTACCCCAGTGCTTTCACGCGTCGCCAAGAGTGCAGCTGAAAATTGGACTTTGGATACCATGTTCGTAACCCAGTACGTCCCTCTTTGGAGCTCTGAAATTGATACTTGCTTGCCGGTGACTGAGGAGAAGAAAGGGGTGGGTTGTGTGGTGATGGCGTCGTTTAAGTTTGAGAGCCCTTCCAGATCCGCAAGGTACTTTTCTGAAATTCGTTCCATCGTAGGAGAATGGTATGCGACATCGACCCTGAGCTCTTTTGCAAAAGTTCCTTTCGCTTCAAGCTCCCCCCCGAGAGTCGCCAGCGCTACTGCGCTTCCCGCAATAGTGACGTGTTTCGGGCTATTGATGCACGCAACACACATGAATCCTTCACCCTTGTATGATGAAATAAGGTCTTCAACCTCCATTAAACTCAAAGCAACAACCATCATCGTCTCTGCTGGTCCACTCCAGTCGTGGTAGAGTTCTGCGGAGAGCTTGCCACGGTAGAACGAGACCTGCAATGCCGCTCGATGGGACAGAGCACCAGCGCAATACGCCGCTGCAATTTCTCCGGAAGAATGCCCTACTACGGCGGAGGGGCTGATATTCCACGATCGTAAGAGGTCGACTAGAGCGATTTGCAACGCCGTAGTAGCGGGCTGAGAGATCTGTGCTTCTAGGATTCTTGAATACTTCTCGCCGCGAGTTAATTCCTCTGCACATATTATCATCAGCCAAAGCCAGAACAGGACAGTTGAGGAATGGGAAAATCATGAGACCGCAAATCGGATTCGACCTCAAGACAATGGTGGCACATCGTCACTCGTGATCGAAGCCTGATGTAACTTACCTATTAGGTCCCAGTCACAGCCCATTGTACGAAGAATATGATTCGAGGCTGTGATGCTGTCCCTGTAAATATTTTCATGGAATAACTCTTTACCCATGTCCCACCATGCCGCGCCTTGTCCCGTGAATACATACGTGACTTTTGGTGCTCGGTCACCGGTTCGTACGGGTGGAGAGAAGGTCGCAGAAAGGTCAGGCAAGTAATCAAGGTCGTCATCAACGATACAAAACGATTTGCATGGCAATTTACTTCGCCTTGACGCTAATGTGTACGCCATGTCGGTCGCGAATGCCTTAGTGGCCGGTATTGGGGGTGTCTTGCATATTTTTTCCAAAGAGTTTACCAATTTCTGCATTGAAAGTTCATCGAATGTAGAGAGGGCCCAGAGGAGTTGTTTCTTGTCGACCAAAACCCCTCCGAAGCTCTCCCGACGCTCGATACCATTTAAGCCTTCCGTTCGAATGTGGTCGGACTTTGGCCTCTTCATCGGAGATGTTGGTTTGCTTATTTCTCTCGTCCGCTTCAGTGAAGAAGCGCTCGAGTCCTGTTTATGCAACGTCGTTCCATTCGTAGGGCCCGGATCCATAGGTCTCCTGACTGGGATAGTCCAGGTGCCATTCGTGGATGCTTGCTTCAAATTGCGGAAATTGGTGTTGTGTTTATATTTAAGATCATTTTGTTTCATATAGTGGTATGCGTCGTCCAAGATTGCATGGGCGTTGGACCCCCCGTAGCCAAAAGAGTTCAGGGATGCACGTCGAAGACCACTCGAAGGCCATGGCTGGGCCGCGACAGGAAACTAGCCTTCTCGTCAGTACGCACTCATACTCCAGGAACGCCTTTACATACTCTTAGACACCATTCATCTACCGGTATTTGCGGGTTCGCCTTCTCAAAATTTGCATTTGGTGGGATGATCCCTTTCTCAAGGGCCAGTACTGTTTTTATAACGCTGGCCACGCCGCTCGCTCCTTCCAGGTGCCCGATATTGGACTTCAGAGCCCCGACTACAATAGGATCCTCCGTGGTCCTCACTCCGCCAAATACTTCCTGAATAGCGGCGGCTTCCGTGGTATCCCCGGCTTGGGTTCCTGTTCCATGGGCTTCAAACAATCGGGTATCTTCAAGGCAGAGACCAGCTTTGGAATACGCCTCTTGTACCAGGGCTACCTGAGCATTTTTGCTGGGATTTGTGATACCAGGTGTCTTTCCGTCTTGATTGCAATGCGTCGCTCTAATGATAGCGCGGATGGTATCATTTTCTTGTATTGCTTGTGATAGCGTCTTGAGAATGAGTACGCCGAATCCTTCACCTCTTGAATACCCATTCGCGCGATGATCGAAACTGTAACAGTGACCATCCGGAGAAAGGAAGTTGAGGCTGGACATGGCGATCATGTTGTCAGGGTTAATGATAAGGTTGGCTCCTCCGACAATAGTCTGTGGGGTTTAAGTAATCGCATCGACTTCCGACTTGGAAACATACCATATCCGAATCGCCAGCTTGTAGGCTTTGACATGCGAGGTGAAGCGCAACCAGGCTACTGGAGCATGCCGTATCAATCGTGATACTGGGGCCTCTGAAATCGTAGAACCAACTTAGGCGATTGGAGAGCATGGTGGAGCCGCTTCCAATAGCCTGATATTGGTGCTGAGATTCAGGATCTCGGGCAAGCGTCCAGTCGTACTCTCTGCCCATGCATCCTACAAACACACCGGTCTTGGATCCTGCGACGGTCTCCATGGCGATGCCGGAATTTTCCAGAGCGTGATAGGTGCATTCTAAAAGTCCCCTTTGCTGCGGATCCAAGGCCTCTGCTTCGTGTTTGGGCACACCAAAGAAGGAAGCATCGAACACGCCGAGGTCTCCAGAAAGGAAGTGGCCGGCTTTCGCTGTCGTGCGAAATGCATGGACGTTGAACCTGTTGGAAGGAACTTCGGTCCTAGTTGAGCATCCTTCTTCCAGTAGCGTCCAGAATTCCGACGGTGAGCTTACGCCTTGGGGTAATCTGCACGCCATGCCAACAATTGCTATAGGCTCAGGAAATCCCACTACTTCAGAAGACGAATTTACCTTGCATTGGTTATACGCAGGTGTCTCAGCGGTGCGAGAGGCCATGCTGTTCAATTTGTTCACTTGCGAATCTGTAGTTGACTGGCGATATCCCTAGGATGGTTGAGGAAATACAGTTCGAATAGTTCAACCAAAGGATTGCGATAACATGAGGGAAATTATAAATGCGCTGAACGGGGCGTAAGTTGCGGCGCGGCGTGTAAGATCTTAGCCTGATTAGATTGAAGAGGCGCCGGCCGGAGGTGAGCTTGGAGTGAGATCCAATGAAGGTTGGGTGATTGACCCAGGGGGCCCAAATTTACCATCTCTACGCCTCTCTACGCCTCATTTCCAGATTGGCAAAGTTCATATTTTTCTTGGGATGTAACGGACAGATTCTGGCTGGCTTCGCGTAAGCACACTGCACGCGCGAGTTTCATAGCACATTATATCGCGATAAGGTCGATCCTTAAGAGTGTAAGAGGGAACACGAGCGCGATTCGAAGCTACGGGCTTTAAGCTATGCAGCAAAGGGTTGTTATACAAAAAGGTCCGTATAGCCAGAGTTGTCATAATTCATTAGGAAGCCCGTGGGTGTAGTCATCTTCGTAGTGCCCAGCTGATGTCGGGTAATTGCGGCCCATTCTCGCACGAGTGAACACCAATCACAGAAAGTATACCAAGCACAACAATGGATTCAACCTCCGCCTCGCGGATTCTTGTATCCTTATCGATCAGTCAAGTGGGCTCAAAAGATTATCTAATCCTATAAGTGACACGCAGAAGAACGATCAGTTAGACATGCAGCTCGCAGCCACCAGATCCCTTCCCATATGAAACTACCACGATGGCGCCTCTTCGTTTTCTATGTGTTGTTTAGTTACTGAGCCCCCAACGTTTGCCAACCTCCCTCACCGGACATGGGTGCACCAAACCACCACATCCTGCGGCCAGATAAGCTAATGATCATCAGAATCAAATATCAAAAACCGTGAACAGTTGTCACTCACCGTCTGCATAGAAAGAAGGCTAGTTTGCGCAACTTTCTCATGCGTATCGCTGTACTGTATGCGAGATCGACGTGGAAATACTGCAATTTGGTAACGACGGACTAGCCAGCGTTCCTTAAGCCTGACGGGATATCTTTCCCCTACATAACCACCATTGCAGTGCTGAAGATCACAATGCACCATATGGCACCCACTGACAGAGGCAAATGGGCTAGAGCTGAGCCGGGCTTGTCTGGGCTACCAGAATCCCCTTTTGAACCTCCAGAATCAGAACCCCCAACAGCATTCTTGTCCACAATTTGACATAGAACTGCTGCCCCACTAGATTCACGACGCTCGCCATTGTCCTGGTTTTTGAATGCCATGATGAATACGTGCAATGCAGTCGTGGCGTGCGCCCAAGTTGCGTTGGCGTTTGTGTTGTTGTAGGCTTCCGACGTACGATAGAACAATGTGGCCCCACGGTTCAACACTGTGGTATCAGAACTATTTGAGCCGGATCCGGCTGGACTGAGCTCTAAACCATAATGTTAGCTCACTTGCATCATTCGTAACAGCAGTTCACGTGGATCTTTCTTACCGAAGGCAGAACCATCATCCACACCACCGGGCTCGCTCACAGTCAGCGTGTTTTGGCAGCCATCAAGGTTCTGGAGATTGATTGAGTTGCTTCGGGAGGCGGCATCCATGATCGAATTTGTACACTGGTCCCCTAGAACGGGGGCACAATTGCCATTGTCTGACTCTTGGTATTTGCGTGTGATATTGGATGGTTTGTTGGAAACCAAAGCGAGAAAGTAGACGCTCTGGTTGCGCTGGGCAAGCAGGTCTTGAAAGCCGTTCTGGTCTCCGGGCCAGTCTAGCTGCCATTGGGTATTCGCCACGTGCAGGCCTTCAGAGAAGTCTGCCGAGTCCTGGCCCAAATCAGAGACTTGGTTTGGGACAGAGACCTCAGTGATGTTGACATGCCAGGTCCATGTCTCTGGTGAATTATCGAAAGTGCGATTCACTGTTACCGAATGGGTTGCATTTGGCTGTCGACCCGAATCTTCAAGGACCTTTTTCCCTGCGTTCGACCTAGCAAATCCAGGCTTCAAAGGACCTGACTGGGGAAGGGAATTGTCTTGCGCTGAAGCGGAAAGTGCCCACAACACTACGGCCAAAGCATTCACCTTCATTGCGACTTTCTGCATTGCCGCCTTATTAGGTTCGACAATCTCAGCTGGACGCTGAATAATTGAGAAGTAAAACTCGGTTACGGAAACAACTTTACAAATTTAACGTGTTGAAGAAAGTGGTAAGGTGTGTACGAGGAGAATACATTGTGGAGAGAAGAAACCTAGTCCCTATTAACCCGGCTGTACTTGCGCCAAGAATCCCAAGACGGTGAAAGGCAACAAAGGTCAGTTGACGGTACCTACGAAATTTGCTCCACGGAGTGCAGGAATAAGCCAGAAAAAGCACGATGCGCTGCATATCGTGCCTCTCTTGTCGACAAAGCCTCCTTCGACTCTGGGCATCTGTAACCCTGTAAGCATTGACGTCATATGCTGCCCAAGCCACGGCACCAACGGCACCAACGACGGCTGCGGCGTCCACGGTTCTTTTCCCCACAGTCTTATGCAGGAGGCCATTGTACTACCTCAAGCTCCCGGTTCCCGGCTTGGCGAATCCTTATAGTGACCGTGCAGCTTCGCCAACACCCATCGGCTTCCTAGCCACTTGGATGGCTCCGATCGCAGGCGCTGTGCCAGCTTCCGTGGATCGCGACCCCATATTCCATAAGAACAATGTAATCAGGCCGTGCGAAGTGAAACACGGGTGTTGCAGACCAGGCATTGCGAATTGGAGCCTGAAAAAGAAACTGCATTAGTAATCTTGCCGCGAAGTCTAGAAGA
>JAFHBW010000292.1:0-32646 GCA_019022765.1 Westerdykella sp. P71 | reverse complement strand
GNACGNCGGGTAGTGGGAGTGGGAGTGGCAGGAGGAGGGGGAAGGCGGAGGGTGTGGGGGAGGCGGTGTTGGGATCGAGTGTTTAGGTTTGGAGTGAGTGAGGGTGGTTTGGTCTCTGCATTGTGCCTGGCGTTTTTTGGTGTTTTTGTATTGTGGGCGGCATGGGTTTGCAAAGGTTTCTGATTTGCGGCGATTTTTTGTGCGTGTGTATCTCTATCGTCCTTGCCTGTATGCTCTTTTTGGAGTGATTGGTTTGGTTTGGTTAGCGTGGCATTGTCATTGGCATTGCATTCTATTGCGTGTCCCATCCATATTCCCATATTCCCTTGCCATGGTTTTGCATCTCTGGTCTTTCGTCTTCATGGAGGATGTCTTCTTCTCCTTGTTTGATGATTTTTGGGTGTTTTTTACCGAAGCACTTGTTGTGGTTTTTGGATGGAAGTGGAGTGGGGTGGAGGGTGCGTGGTGCGTGCATGCATGGTAATGTCTAGCTTTCTTTTGCGGGAAAGCGCGAAGCGGGATGGGATGGGATGGGGAAGAGTAGGAATAGGAAGAGGAAGAGGAAGAGGAAGAGGAAGAGGAAGAAGAATGAGAATAGTATCCTTGAAGATCGATTTGTTGTGCACTGGAAGCGTGTAGAGGGAGACGGTTGGAAAGGGACCTGGAGTGACGTCCTGGCCTATTCGAGCTAAGTGGAAATGTAACTGCGCGTTCGTACCTAGTAGATAGCTACATATGTAGGTACCTAGGTACCGCGTGGAGCTACGCTATGTAGGAAGTCGTGAGCGCGCCGCACCTTCCTCTCGTTCCCTCCCCTTTCCGGTCAGCCCTCAGATATGTCAACCGCTGCTTCTCATTGTGCCGTCAATGGAGGGAAAGGTGGGGCCCAACAGGAAGAGAGCGCTCAAGAGGAGAACAAGAGACTCAGCTGCATGTCTGTGAAGCAGGAACTCGTTAAGTCTCTGCGGGATATTGCAGAGAAAGCCGCTTCTCCTACCACCTACGGCATTTTCACAATGGGTCCAGACGCTTTTGTGGACCCCGAGATCCACGTTGATGGCCACCGCATCCGGCTTCCAGCCACGACGCTTCCCGAAGAGGACGTTGACGTCATTGCTAGTGCGAGCCATCGGGCTCTCGCTGATAATGGATATGCTGCGGCTCTTGAGGGTTCTGTAAAGAGTTGGGAATTGCGTTTTGCGGATTTCGAGATCCGAAACCCCAAGTGGGTGAATTTCGTTCAACAAGTTCTGCGGAAAGTTGCCCTCCAGAACGGTGTGAGCGAGGAACAGTTGGGATTCCGTGCGGAGTTGCAGAACAATTAATAGCGGCGCGGAAGATAGGCCGGTGAATGCCAAGCCGCTAGTAACGGCTAAACCCGGATTGGCAATACGTATCCCTGTACGCGACTGCGTTAATTCAACATCGCTCCTCTCTGCTCAGCCTTCTCGTAGCTCCTAGTCACTCTTTTACGTCGACATTCCGTGGATACTCTACGTATACATCGAATATATGCCGTTCTTGTATTACTATGGCTGAGCCCCAATTCTCTTTTGAAAACGCTCCAACTATAGGGGCCGACGAAGGCGTGGATGTCGTCGACGACGGCAGTGAGGATGGATTTGATTGGCGTACCATGGCTGTTGAGGTGAAAACCGAACTCCGTAAGGCGCTGAGTAATATTGCGGAGGCCAAGGGCAAGGAGTTCGGCATTCACACGGCGTCGAATTTCGTCGATCCACAGATAAGAATCCATGGGCGCAACATCGGTACTCCTCTGTCGGAAAAGGACGGCAAATTCCTTATGGAAGTGCGGGCGGAGGCCTCGTCTAGTTTGAATTCATCTGGGGAAGTGACGAAGAGAACGTGGCAGTTTCGGCCGGGAGATTTCGCAATAAACAATCTGCAGTGGGACTCATACATGGAGCAAATCGTGCGACAAGTGGCGGTAGACTTGGGATTGAATCAAGAAGATCCAGGTATTCGAATATCGTTAGAAGGCATGACCCTCTTAGAGAAAGGCGCTATATCTAAGACGATCGGAAAGTAAGAAGGCCACACTCCCGACCTTGGGATTCTCTGACGAAATGACAGAGCAAGTAAGAGCCCAAGTTCGCTAGGGACTCTGCTCGTCCAATTACCTTCGAGCCATTCGGGCGGCTCCACGCAAGTATGGAAAGAAGGAGGTCCCGTCATGTTGCTTGATACGGAGGGCAAAGAGAACGCATTCCTTTGGTGGCAAGTAATGATTAAACATACGAATATAATAGAGCTAACAAACTTTTGTAGGTCTTCTGCTGTGGATGTGTTGGTCTGTAATATACAACTGGACCTGCCGAATATCTTTGTCGCACTAACTACGGCCAGCATTTACCTGTTATGACGGGACTGCGATGGGTCTTATTTTACCAAATAGAGTGCAGTGATTTCAACAGCCCCATTTCACCGCTTGTACCGGATACATCCAACATCCAACGAATTCTCAACGCATACAACAACCAAAGGAAATTTTGCGACGAACGTATCGTCGACGTACCTCGAATTCTGATACTTCGCTTGGCAAACGAGTACCCTCAGGCTAATCTCGGATTTCACTCTCTTAAAGGAGGAGATTTCAAGAAGACTGTTGCTTTGCATCATGCCCGTGCCAAGAGCAAAGCCTACCTTTTTCTAGCCTCCGTGGAAGTCAAGCGCGTGGGATGCACAGATTTTGATTTTGAAGATATCCCGTACCAGAAACACCGGATCTCTCGCGACGTTGATGAGGACTTCCATCTCACTAACATTTGCGATGCTGAAGGGAACCCTGTTAGGCAGAGGTTAAGGGTCGACGGGGATATGTTCGTGGATCTGGAATCCTTTGCGAGAATTTATCCTGATCAGGAAGACTGGATGGATAATCCTGAGCAAGGAACACTGACCCAATTCTATCCTGAGGGGGAAACCGTTGAAGTTGCTAGGACTCTAACTCATTGGTATCGAAGACCCGTAAGTCAGTTTAGTTCGGAGAGGGAGGCAGCTGACTCGTCTAGGTAGTCGTAATAGTCACAGAGCCAGACCTGATGGAGTTCCTCGGCCTAGACGGTCAGTTGGATGTGTCCGACCCACCTCTGCTGGCTTGTCGCCATGTCACCCGAATGGTCATGCGCGGCACCGCTCCTGAGGCCTCTCGCAAAGGTCTAGGAAGATTTTGTGAGCGCGTCATCAACCTTCACATGCCACGTTCGACTAGACAGACTCCAGATCAAGGTACACTGTTTGATAACAGTCTTCTTCGCGAACTTGTCCTTGCCGCGAGTGCGCTACAGAACAACGAATTATGTGTAAGGGCCCTGGAGGCTTTCCATGTCTGGGATGATGCGAGTCTGTCTATTGTCGGAAACATGATTGCGAAGCACGGCTTTGTTCATTTCCTGCATACGTATGTTGCATCTAAACTTCAGCAATCCTTACTGAACGACTCAGGTTTGAGCAGCATTTCGCCGAAGAGGAGGAACTAAGTGCCCTAGTAATGCCGTTGATCGTGGTCCTAACACAGAGTACAACCGAAGAACTTTCCGATATTTCGATAGACATTGGGCGGAACTCTGGCCTTACGGATTGGATGGTGCACATTATTGACAAACGGCTTCATAAGATGATCAAAGCTCGAACAGCACTGCACTATGGCGACAGCCTTGCGATCGGCATGTTCTACAACCTTGTGGGGCCAGAGGACTATCTGGGTCTTTGGAAGAAAGGGTAAGGCGTACCTCTCTTGGCTTGCGAGTAGCTAATCGCGATTAGGATACTCGACCTTCTCACTCAGAACGCGTCTAAGACACTGATTGTTGCATGTACCATCAATCGACTATGTGATTGCATCGAGGTCAATCATGAAAAGCCGATTGAAACGGAGTGTGACTGGTTCAAGCACCTCATAATCCGGATGTCAGAAGACATCAACATATTCAGCGGCATCCCAGACATGACCCAATGCATGGCCGATAATGACTTTCAACCTGGAGAGGAATACGTCACCTTCGTAAACCGTTGCCGTCAGATGGGCTTTTCGACCCCCTATCAGAGGTTCCTCATCGCCATCGAAGGACAGGGAATATCAGCGGATCCTGAGGATTTCCAATCCTTCTTTCTCCCATGTATGCATTGGCTCATCAATGGCAACCGGAGGAAGCCCATCCCCAAGGACGAATATAGGGATATATTCCGCGGTGTTTTGCGTTCCTTTGTGTGGATATGCGTGGGGCTCAGACCAAAGCAAGACCTAGACTGCTGGCGACGCGAGACCCTATCGTGCGACTGCAAACTTTGCTGTACCATCAACGACTTCCTGTCCGACCGCCAATTGAGGACGGCATCCTTTGACCTCTCCTCAGCAGGTCTCGATCACTTCACATTCATGGCTGAATGCGGGGATCTAAAGCACGTTTCATATGACGTACGCCGCA
This sequence comes from Westerdykella sp. P71, assembly GCA_019022765.1. NCBI lineage: Eukaryota > Fungi > Ascomycota > Dothideomycetes > Pleosporales > Sporormiaceae > Westerdykella > Westerdykella sp. P71. Next base: position 28,198 of record JAFHBW010000292.1, on the reverse strand, counting down.
AGGTCATGGGACGAAAGCTACGAATGACAAAAAAGGCGCTACCGGGACAATCTCTGCTTGCAGACTGGAGGGAAAGAAGGCGAAATGCGTCGGAGATGCTAAACAGGTTCTTCCGCCGTCGCACACTTGAGCTAAAGGAATTGTTGGGCGACTCGTATGAGGACATCTTTAATATGCGGATGCTGGAAACTGTTCCAAGCATAGAACCCAACGCTGTATCCACAGCTCCCGGATTGATGTCTTCAAATCCCTCCAGAAATGTGCTCGGTTCGTCGAGTACAAAGCGGAAGGCTAGTGAGATGGAGGCCGATGATCCTGAATGATTGTTTTCTCGCGCTGGCAATCCAGATTCAATATGGGCTGCCGCTTTCAGCTGGGGAACCATTTCCAGTTCAGGCTCCCCTCCAAATCGGAACCAACGAATTTATGCATCCACCATCTTTGACTTTGCGTTTCCTGTCTAAACACCATCTTATCTGTACCGCACGCGGATCCCTGGCGAAGTCCGCTATGTTGTCTTCTGCCCCCTGGAAGTTTCGAGTCGAGATACAGGGCACTTGCTGGACAGACGTGATCCTGAAATTCGGTCAACGAAAGGGTACAACTGGCGGTGAGCGACCAGTGCGACACCTTTTCCTCACCTTTACTCGGGTGTTTCCACTTTGATTACTCCTCCATCTCTTTCTCACGCCTCTTCCTATGTAAGCGCGCCCGGCCGCCCTACCGTTCCTCGCGGCAATCATAACTGCAGCTCCCGTTGCACGACCAACCATCGTTCCAAAGGTTTCGAAACATCGTCCTGGGCCACTACGCTTGTGGCAGGTCAATTTCTGGACTCGCAAGAGCCTCATCCCGACACACTCCCTCACCATGGGGAAATCCAGACCAACTCCCGACAGCCTGAATAACGATATCGCCAATGACGGCGCCGAAATCGTTGAATACTGCCAGGATGAAAGAATGGACTGGAGTCTGGCCAGTCCGGATTGGGTCAAAACTGAATTGGATAAAGAGTTCCGGCGCATTGCTCAAACAACGATCGACATCCATGAATACGGCACATCCAACCTGCGCGAAATTCTCGAGACATGCCGTCTTCAAGCAGATCACAAAGAAAGATACCCCAAAAACATAGCCTGTGCTTACATTATACCGGTGACGCATCAAGACACTCGCGGAATCGTCGGGCTCCAACACCGATAGAGGAAGACGAGAAGAAATTACTTACTCTCCACAAAGCCAGCCCCACAGCCCGCTGCGACGTGTTCCTAGCTAGGCTAGAAGTGAAGCGACTCGGTTGGGTAGATGGCGTCAATTGGGATGATAGAGAAACCCCTTTTGAGATGCGTGACTGTAACAGGACGAATTGTACTTGGCAGATATCTGCCAGACTGCGATCTGAAAGGGTTCGGGGTTAAAGGGTTCAGGGTTGCGGAACGGAAATATATCGATGACCTCGAGATCAGCTTCACCGAACCCTTCCCGGATGGAAAGATCGATCAGGTGGACTGTACGGATACACGGCAGCAATTCTGACACTACCTTTACAGGGTGTATGATAGTCTTATTGCGCACTGACATCACCGACAGGTACGTGACTGTGAGTCTTGCGAGCAATACGCGCTGACTGCCTGGCAAGGACGCTTGCCGCTACCGTTGTTGCTTTTCGGGGGAAATTCCATTACCTTTCCGGCCGGTCGAGGCTGCGCGATGTCTTTTGCTTTCCTCTCAAGTTACGCTCTTTCGAGAAGCCCTTCTCGCAATTACTATCTTTGCAGTCAGCCACGCTCTCTATCTAGTTACCTTCGCTCTTTAGCCTTGTTAGATGCATAGATCCTACCACACAATGAAACACCTTCTATCTGTTCTGGCTACACTAGGAAACCCAACAGGATGAAGATAGTGCTCCGCTTCAAACAATATCGCTAGTAATTATATGATAATACCCCTCCGACTAGCCAGTTTCAAAGCGGGGACATTGTCGGGTTCCTCTGCTAAGACCCTGCGGATGGCGTCGTCCAACTCTTGCTCCTTCCGCTTCGTCTCAGTCTCCCTCTTCGCGTGCATTGCCTTCCACGACGCGGTGTACGTAGCTAAATCTTCAAGCTTTTTTGGCGACAAAAGTCCGCCTGTACGATTTCGGAAGGCATCTACGCTTATCTACGTCTGGAATCAACTTTCGAAGGGCTTTCCAGGGAGGGCAGAACTTGCCGTCTGACATCGATTGACGCATGAGGCGTGACAGGCTGTCCTCTCTGTTTGTGTTCATGGTTAGCTCTAGCTTCTTTATCTCATCGAGGTAAAGATTGAGCAGGTGATTGTATCGATCGAACTCGTCGCCATCGCAACTAGACCAACTGGCTGGTCTCCGAATCATAAGCCATTGCGGCGGCGACTGGGATATCTGGGCAGGCACTATGTTTGTCCATTCCCAGTCAATCACAGCGACGACGTTCAAATCCTGCGGATTGTTGACCAGCATGTTTACGTAACGCATGTCATCGCATGCCAGCTTAAACGAGCCGAGATCGTAATTACGACGGACGAACTAGGGGATGCTCGCAATGAGCTGATGGCGAAAGACAAGTTTGGCTTCCGCATCAACAGCGTCGTCGACCGAGTTAGCTTGCCCGTGCAAGTGCTGAAGATCCTGTTGGGTAACGTAATTAAAGTACTCTGTAGCTGACGAGAACTGGTTTTCACAATCTTGCAGTGTACAAGTGAGTGCTAGATAGGCAGAGCACCAGGTGCTACTTACCCGCAATTTTCACTCCGCTATGGGCCTCGATTTCCTGCATCTTAAGGGTCAACAGTTTAGCGTTCACTGCGATTCTCCCGTCGTCTCCGATTGATAGCGCGCCAATAGAAGAAAGGTCCAACTGGTATAATTGCAAGTGAAAGTTGGCGATTTGCCGATAGAGAATGCGTAATCTTTCGTCAGGGAAGTCAGATTTCAGTATCTTCGAGTCGGGATCGGTTTCGTCCGTTAGTATATCGCGGAGAGACATGCCCGCGATAAAGTCCATGATAATGAAGGCGCCCAGGCCCAACGGATTGTCCTTGGAAAGGCCCCAGTGGTGGATGTAGGGACGGGAATGGTTGTGTGCGACTTGACATAGTACATGGTTGCCACTTCTCGAGCTACCTTGGCGTCTCCGTCCATCGCCTTTCCCGGTACGGCGAATGGCACCAGCCAAGTGATGCCGTCATTGAAACGAACGCTGCAACTCCAGTTAAAGGAACCATGGTACGTAGTTAAGACCTCACATGGCTGACGGTTGCGGTAGCCAGATAGCCACTGTGGCAGCGTTGTTAACTTCGATTTTTTCCGATGGAGGGAGTATATCAGCGAAACTTTTCATCAGAGTATTCGTAAAAGTAGCTTGTACTTTCTGTGATCCTCCCGTTCAATGCTAGCAACGGCATTCGCAAGGAAAGAGTTCGGCTGCACTGACGTCCGGGAGCTAAAGAATAGTAGAGGTGGCTTCGAATTTATTGATGCTGGTCGGGCAAAGAGCATAGAAGTTCTAGTGACGTGCATATAAGCATAGCGCTCCATGGTACGGCGGCTTCGCTGGTTGAGGGAGCTTTTTTAGAGGGCGGGAGAGTCTAGAAAGTCTATATTGCAGTATCAAGTGCAGGCGGCCCTGCTAAATAGCGTTGACTATTCTAGACTCGACGTTTCGTCACACACCGGATACTTCTCCATCCATCGCCTCTTGGCCTCCGACCGCTCCTCCGCCGCCTGCCCACCCCACCCATCAAAGAGTTCGACCCAATCGTTGTACTTCATCTGTATATCCTCATCCAATTTCTCAAAGTCCTGAGGATATTTCCGGTACCATGCCCTATCCGCATCAATCCTCTCTTGTATCGTCATGCTCGACCGGCTCTCATATTTATCATAAATATCAATCCAGTCCTGCTTACGCTGGCGTTCTTCTGGGGTGTAATGTTCTTCTTCCCATTCACGAATGGCCTGGAGTCTGCCCTCCTCGGTGTCCTTCTGGTCCGGGTCCCTGGTAGTAATGCAACCTATATGCACCACATTCTTGTCTTTGCGTATCGCGAGTAGCAGCTCATCGGACACTTCCCCGGCGCGGTACGCAATATGCTCCGTGTCGTACTTCGATGCCTGCTTTGAGGTCCATTCCACATGGGCGGGCTTCAATCGCGCATCGTTGACGACCGCGAGATGCTCGTGCAGGGAAACACCCGGCCACAAATCGACTGTGTATTCGCCCTCAATGAATTTCATCAAACGGCCCGGCTTCTGGCAATTCATCGATGCAAGATAGCCATCTTCCTGGTCCGTTACGGCCTTATCTCTTCTCCACACCAACAATCCTTCTCCATCCACATCCCACTCGCCCTCCATCCACTGTCCCACCTCCTCCACCGGCCCCTCATTCACACAACCCACCCATTCGACACCGCTTTCCCCATATACTCGTTCAATCACCTTGTGATTCATATCCTCAACCTCATAAACAACCCTCTCTATGCCCTTTTCCCCATCTCCGCGTTCTTGCACTCTTATCCCTAGCGCCTTCAACTCCTCGCCCACAGCATCCATATGCGTTTCCAAATCATATCCCGGGAACAAATGAACGATATACTTCCCCCACACCGTCTTTGACTTCACAGTGAATGGGCATTCCCGAAGCGGCGCGCGATCAATATGAGTCGCACCTCGTTGACGAAGCTGTTCCCGGCCTCGAGGTCTCCGTTGCACAGGCGTAGACTCTGATTTCCCAAGAAAAAATTGGTTTCGCTCGCCATTTGCTGAGATGCAAGTCGTCGCGAAGGCGAAGACGCCGAGCAAGGCGGTGCGAGTGAGCCGCATGGTTTATCGATCGATAAAGCGAGTGTGCAGTCAGATGAATTCGGCGGGTTCATACACACCACTAAAAGCCAAAGAGTGGAACCTTTGATGACGTTCATGGCGGAAACCGTCGTGAAGGAGCTAAGGCTAGGTTCCAAGGCTCCAGTGAAACTGCCTCTAGCCGGCTTGAGTCAAGTTCACGCCACGATATGCAATCAATACTCGTATCCAGCAACCCTTTTCCCCCTAAGCCTTGGCAGTCGTATCAAGTCCACAAAGCAATAACGCCACCCTAGTGCGAAGGCCCGTAGGCTTCCCTATGCTTAAATGTGATCCGAGCACGCGACGTCGCGGGCAAGGCTCTAACCGTTACACGCCTCGTTCTTAGCCTCAAATTCTTCCACTTCCACTCGCCAGTTCGTTGCCTTTAATGGTTTAATTAAATTGGCATCTTCTCCTAGGGTTCACGGTGTCCGAAAGCCCTTTCCCGATGGACGTTCGTCTTCCTGTGGCCATCGCGACCTCTAACTTATAGTCCGGTCCAGCACTTTCACTTCTAAGTCCAGCTTCAATCATGAAATGCCACAGCCCCAATTGCGCTGCCCACGACGGCATACACGCAGCCTTTTAGTCACTATTTACTACTTTTTTGTTACACGTAAGCGTGATGACTCTACTATTTGTGCTTCTACTGCGGCATGGAGAGACATCCAGAGCGATGGACTATTCCACCGTTTGTAAGTGGTTCTTGAGTAGTTTCCTCATCGTGATAGTGAGTAACCGAAGCTGGATAGCTCCCGCGCACAAGGTCATTGCGCATGAGATTACTTCTACCTGGCCTCACGAGCGCAACCACTATGCTAAGTATTCAGGACCACCCAGCTTGGCAAACAATCGTGCGTGGGACAAATTGACACGGCGTAAGGTTATGCTTAGATGTGGAAAAAAACAGTCAACTAACATTTATATGCTCAGCTATATTCTTCAATGTGTCAAAAGAAGAGATTGTTGCAGCTAACGAATCAGTGGAGGACTCGGTGCAACTAGAAGATGGCAGTTATCTAGCGTCGACACGGGTGTTTTATAACGTGCATTGTCTAGTAAGCCCCTGTTTGATGTCCTATAATAACACCAAGATATATATCTCTAACCAAAATGCTATAGAGGCAAATTCGACTCTTTAGTTACAAAGACACTTACTATCCCAACGTTACTGAATCGCAGGAGAGATATCTGCTTGGACATATAGGTAGGCACTTCATTTAAAATTTTCTCCGTCTAGAAATCCTCATCGCTGACTTGAACAGATCATTGCATTGAAGCACTGCGGCTCTCCGTCATGTGCACAGGTGACGTGAGCTTGTATACGTTCTTTTGGCATTGATCCTCCACGACGAAAACCGGGAACGAAGACGAATGCCTGACGCGGGCGGGAAAGACGTTATTCAATAGTACATTAAATGGGTTGGCTCCAAGATCGGAATCATCTCTTTTATCAGCCAGCTAATGTATGCCTAGTCTTTCCGCATCGGCCCAATCATTTAACTGCCGAACTTCATGTCTTTTTGCTTTCCCAAGCTTCACTAATGGAGTAAGGGCTCCGTGCTGCTGGATACGAACAACTAACCTCTCGCGTTGTAAACAGCCCGGGTGCGTGTAACAACACTGAAGTCAACAATCCTGCAGTGTAAGCAACAACAAGGGCCTAATTAGCTAGTGCATGTGAAAAGTCCGGACCGTAAAGATATGCGCAAATAGAGATTTTGGATAGTAATTTGATGCATCTTGCGCCACGCTGCAATATGGCCTGACATTGAGGATGCAATGATTTCTCTGAAACGGTCGGATCCTTGGTTAGATCGCTGATAGGCTAAAGACCGCCATTTCATCTTAGCTTGGTCTACGCCGCGAAGGCGCAACGCTGCATTTCCTAATTTGGACGTATACTTTTGCCTGCAGACGCGGGTGCAGCGAGGAGATCCCTGCCGCTCTGCCTACATGTAGTAATTTGCGACGTTTTACGCTCATCTGCTGCCTTGCAATTGAGTTTGGAGACCGAACGAAATAAGTTTTGCGGAAAGGTGCTTAATTGCCTGCATTTGCCTGCAGACTTGCGGCACAAGACCCGCGCCGCTCCGCTTGCATGCAGTTTACTTACCGGTTGAGCTCAGGAACTAAGGTGGAGCTGCGCCGCCCCCGCCTGTACGTGTGCATTTAGCTGAGCTAGAGCTTCAAAGGATCTCCCCTTCCGTTTATCTTAACGCGAGCAACTGAACCTTCGCTCGAAAACAGCGACTTCGCGAAAATACAAGGTCCGTTCCCCTTGAACCATGGGGAGGAGTAGCTGACATCTTGCATAGGAAAAGCAGGCAAGCACCGAAAGAATGGCACATTCACCTAAGATGCGCGTTGCCATTGTAGGTGGCGGCCTCGCAGGTGCAACTTTGACGAATGCACTCCTTAAGCACCCCCATCTCGATGTCGACATCTTCGAATCCGCACCAGAATTCTCCGAAAGGGGTGCTGCGGTTGGCCTCGCACAGAACGCGCAGAGCGCTCTTTCTGAAATTGGACAATCGGTGGCAGAATGTCTAGATAAAGCTGGAGCTGTGAAAATGAATTATAGTCGATTGGTCATTGTAAGTATCATTTTCGCATCCACTGGCTTGGGGGTCGATCTCATGGGAATTCTGAGCGCTAAATCTTTCATATCCAGTCATCGGGCCCTGGAGCCGGAACCGTGATCATTGATCTAGCGTCTGAACAAGAGGGCAAAGTCGTCCATCGCGCTGCTCTTCTTGCTGAACTTCTGGCATTGGTTCCACGTGAGAAGATGCACACCAGCAAGCGCCTCAAGAAGATAACAGAAAATCCTGCTGGTGATCTGACTCTGGACTGGGATGACAATACACAGTTTAGCTGTGACGCCTTGATCGGCGCGGACGGCGTGCGCGGCTACACTCGTACGCACATCCTTGGTCAAGACCAGCCAGGTACAAAGGCGCAGTTTGGAGGATTCTGGGACTGCAGAGCCTTGGTTCCGGTCGAGGCGGCCAGGGCTATTCTGGGTGAGGATCTGATCAAGACTGGCGAAGAGCGGCAATATGGGTGGGTCGGCGATGGTGGCTTTTTTATGCACGATGTTTTGGATGGTGGAAAGACGGTCCAGTGCGTAGCTAGCGTCATTGCAGAGAACGGATGGAATGAAGAAGAGTGGAAAGAGAAGCTTACTCGCGAGCGACTGCAAGATGCCTTCGCACACTGGACGAATTCTCCCATCAAAGACGGGCTGATTGAGGTAAGATCCGAGCGGACCGCACGTGCATTCTGCTAATGAAGATAGCTCCTCCTTGAGAATCCGGACCTGAAAGCGTACCCGCAGTCGCATCATCTTGAAGCCTGTCCGACATACACCAAGAATCGCGTCTGTATAGTCGGCGACGCCGCGCACGCGATGACTCCTTGGCAGGGCTCTGGTGCTGGACAGGCTATTGAGGATGCCATGATCCTAGACGCCGTCCTTGGAGCCATCGAAAAACCTAGCCAGCTTGGCGCGGCCTTTGAAGCGTACGATCAGATTCGCAGACCTAGAGCACAGCGCATTGTGGAGTCTAGTTGTGCTGTAGGCCGGATCCTCTGCGGGAAGGGTGTAGACATCGGCCTGGAAGTGGGCAAGATGCGAGAAGCCCTGGGTGAGAGGTGGATGTATATCCATGGCATGGATCAGAAAGACCAGAGGGCCAAAGGTCTAGAGGCGCTTCGGCAACGCTTGTCTAGCGCAGAGTAAAGCTTATTATTGTCAACGGGTGCCTTATAATAGCTGGACTGGATCAAACACTTATCTAGTCACCTAGGGACAGGTTGACGGGAATGATATCTCTGTTGGGTGAGGTTGCCAGCACTTGCCGCCATTAGTTGGTCGCCTGTGCTGGAACCGCATCCGAAATTCCAGTTGTATCGATGTTGCTCTTTTTTCAGGTATCGAACTGTACAGCCTGTGACGGCAAGGCGAAGGTTTCAAGCCCAAGTTGAGTGTAGATATTTGAGGCGGCTGGTACAGGGGGCCCAGCTGAAGTGGGTGAATGAATACAAACTTGAAAAGGGGGAAAGATGAAGACTGGAAAGGCAAGGTTTGCTAAGAATCACGTTCGTGTCCCAGTGGACATTGCGTAAAGGTAGGCGAAAGAGGGCTATCGCACGCTGCGTTCTCCCGACACTTCTAGGTGTAAGGGCCCAGGAATCGTTTGTTTCCGCCAAATTTCGATGTCGTAGTGTTTCTATTGTACTCGAGCGTCTTGCATAGGCTATTGTGCAGGACCACGACCATTTCGTGAAAATTCATTACAGGTACTCCATCACCATTGACATTGGAATGGAAAACCATAGGGTTAGCTTCCCACAATACTCACGGTTCTGGTACCTCCATTTACGCCTCCTTCCCAAGTGTTGCATAAGAAACAAACGTGATGGTCGGATATGTGGCCATTGAACGTCCCACTGCTCAGCAGCTGTTTGGCATTTTGCTATTAGCGCATAGTTTTCAAGTATTTTCATGAGCTTTATTTACTGTCTACGGAATCGGTTTGACAATTCTATACGCGTCGTGCTATGTTCCTGCGTCTCGCATGCGCCCCACTTCCTAGGGACGATTTCCCTCCCATCCTCAAGAAGACGACGGCTTTCGGACACGTTCAGATTGATCGATACCGGGTTGCCTTGTTGTCCTCGAACGTTTCAACTCGTCTTCATTCGTCACCTAACAACACACAACTTCCCCCTGCTCAAACAGTTTAGGACGAAAACCATTTCGTAGAGGGAAGGTGAAGTGGATGATGTCATTGAAGTTGCGTTGCTACAGTCGCGTTCATCTTCAACTCAGCTGCCACCACACAGCACTGATACCGTTTTCGCGTTTTCCGTACCAGTTCTTCAGACAGCATGGGCTACCAATCAGTACGACTGACCTTATGCGTTCGCAACTCCACTTTTCCGCCCGTCAACGCATATTTACATCTAGGCTTAAGCGATTCCGTTGCCCTAGGAGATCCGGTCTCCCGTTGTTGTTCTGAAGTATGGAACTTTATAACTTTCTCTTCTTCCTCAAAGCACAACCTCGAACGATCGCGCCCATATTCCCACTTTCACCCGCCACATCATTACAACCAACACCCGCTACCCTCACCGACTTTACCCGCGGAGCCCCAGTCTTAACACCTGCCATGCCACTCCATCCCATCAATGTCCCCATCCGCACACCGGCCGATATACTGCACCGGTCTTCCCGCCCGCAAGGCCACTCCACATACTTACCGCTGAAACGGGACTGGCGCTACGCTACGGGAGTGTATCAGCATGCGGATTTTGCGGAGTCGCGGGAGGACCAGACTATTTGGGACATGTTTGATGAGGATGTTTGCGAGGGCGGGAGACGCAGGCCTAGGCGGAACACGAATGCACAGAGAGGGGAGAGAATGCAGTTGAGTGAGAGTGCGGAGGGTGGCGCAGGGTGGGATGATGATGCTGTGAGGGTGGACATTTGTCGCTGATCGTGACGATGACAGGAACCAGACTCGGACAGTACGCAGGAACATAGCACAAGCCTCGCGGCCGACTTCCATCAAACTCTTCGCCACTGTTCGCCCTTCTACCAGTTCAGCGGCAGGTATGGCTGAACAGTACGAACCAACAGCCCTCGTCGTACATCTCCGCATGCCACCTTCATCGCCACGAACATCCAGACTCCGAAACAGGTTCACAACTCCAGCACTACAAACCGCGCTTTCAGCAACCGATGATTCCACCTCAATTGGAACACCCAGCTCGATCGACACTGTATTTACCAACAGTGCATTCAGATTCTCCCCACGCAATACTTCAAACACTGACGGCACCACACCACTGACTCTGTTCTCCCCAACACCTCCTCCTCCCATTCCTCTCAAAAGCCCCAACCACACCTCGCCTTACAAGCGCCCCTGGACGGACAACACATACACTCCCTCCCTCAGCCTCCACCCTATCCTCCTCTCCACCGCCGACCATGGACACCCGACTCTCCCAGCACACTGGATGCTCTTCCGCTCCACCGTCCCCGTTGGCACGCTCTTACCACCCGGCGTCCCCCTGTCCGCCCAAGAACTCCTCGCATACTATCCAAACCACATCGTCTGGGACGGCGTCGCGAGAAGACTAGCCGAGAACGGCTACACGTGCGAAGATATCCTGGGTATGATCAAGTTCTTCAGACCGGACGTGAAGGATAGCGTAAACAGGGAAGGCGTGCAGATGTTCCTTAGACGCTTCCATATGCTCTCCCCCTCCGGCAAGAAGGGCACGACGGGCTCAAAAGTGAAATCAACCGCCGATCTACGAACGGACACATTCTCCACCGCCCCGCTCCCACCGACTGCACCGCTCACATGCCCGACATTCACAGCTCTGGTTTCCTCGCTGGAACGTCTCCCCAGTGGTCTTGCGTCTCGGGATTTCACGGCTTGCTTGGGTTGGTGGTTGAAGCATCGAAACGAGTTTACCCCTCCGTTGGAGTTCAATGTCTTGCATGCGCGGGCGTTGATACAGGCATTAAGAATCCCGGTGCGGAGCCGTGGGAGGAGGAATTTGGATAGAGTGGCGTTGGGGGAATGGAGGGTTGGAGGGGAGAGGTTTGATGAGCGTCCTGTGGCAGAATTGGTCAAGGATGAGGGGCATGGGATGGCAAAGGAGGCGACCACTGATAATATTGGAGAGGAGCGGAGGGGACACAAGGGGAACAAACTGGCGGTGAACATGGAATTGGGCGTGATCAAGCCATGCGTGGAAATACGACTTAGGCACGTCCTCACGTTCTCTTTCCTCGCGATGCTGAGTCTGTCAGGCGAAGCGCTGAAAATGGGTATTGAGAAAGCGGTGGCGCGGAAAGCGGACAGGGAACGGAAGGATGTCGAAAGCGTGTAAAAAGAAGCCAAGAAGGACAATGGCGAGATTTTGGTTGCCCAAGCAGACCGAATACCTGCCACAGAGAAGAAGCGATCTGAAAATCTCCCATGGTGGAATATTGAAGAGCCGCCGGTACAGAAGACTGCTGTCAAGCTCGTAACCCCCTTATCTTCTTCAAACATGGCACGCATGACCGCTTTTAATGAAGCATCATAAGCAGACCAGCAAGGATGGGGACCACATCTGGATATATGTATGGAAATCTGCGGGCCGGGAGTTCGAGAAGGTGGACGGAGCATTCCCCGGGAACATGAGTGACTGGCTAAACATTTCGGTATTAATACAACACGTTAGCGTAACCGTATTCTGCCCTATTTTCTGCAGATGGCTCTTTGATGGCGCCACAGAAATCCTCTACTACAGCATTGTTCCTTTAGGCGTCACCTTTGCCTCTGAAACACGCGCAATCCATTCGTAGTAGCGGCTTTGTCCACCGTACTCTGCAATTAGACCAATTCATAATTTTCCGAGGGTCCCCGTCGTTGAAGAATCTCATTAGGACCCAATTCAATCGACATCGCCGTTTGGTAATCGAGTTCCTTGATGTAGAGGAAGTCGGTAAACCGGAAGTCGTCATCATAGCGATAACCTATGGACGGAGGCCACTGGGTACCCAGTCTAAGAGCCATTACCCTGGAAACGTCTGTAAAAAGTGACTGGAAGGCCTCCTCGAGTGATTCGCAGTCGTCAGATGCAGGCATAATTAACCTGCAATTGTCTGTCCAGCCCTCAAACGGCCCAACTTCAACGAGGCACGCCCCATAGGTAATTTTCTTTCCTTCGCTGCAGGTTCTATCTTCTCGCTTGTGAACCAATGTTATGACATCGATATTCTTCGTCTTCTTGAATATAATATGGGCGTTCGCTGAAATTCTGTTAGCAGTAGACTCCCGTAAAAAGCATAGAGCGTACCCAGAATTTGTTGTCGATAGAATGCAAGATTATGGTCTGCCATTGTGACCTGGGATGCCTTGTTAGGGAAATAGTAGAAGAGTTCGTAGAAAGGATTCGAAGGGCTGATGAATAGAACTCTAGATATAAAGTGAAAACCGTCTTACTTATATCAGGGTACGTTGATAATATGGTGTGAGCTCTTGCAACCGCAGAAATCTGTTTTTAGTCGCGTTACGGTATTAATCCTGCCAAACATCACCAGAAATCAGAACCTTCCTACTCATAACAAGATATGCTCATGATATGAGCTGAGCTATTGCAACCGCAGAAGATTATTTTTTAGTCACGTCATGGTATGACCTACATTACTAGAAATGAACGCCTTCTCCGCGGAGCGTCTGTGTCTCCACGCTCGTATTCGCGTCCCGATCGAGAGAGTGGTTGTCCCATCGCTACCCTCTCTGCGGACATCAGCACCTTACCGTCTGGTGAGAACGCCACCGTCCAAATGGGATGCACACGGCCAGAGATGTGTGCATCATATGACAGCCGCTTCAGGCTGAGCACGGGGGCGAAGTCCGCATCAGCAGTTCTAGGTTGTGTTTGGAAGTTCCATGATAATTATTACCAAAAATGTACAAGAGGGAAAAGATACCAGGAGACGTAAGCATTAAAGTCGTCCACCCCAAACGCCGTTCCCACTGTATCCACAAAATCCGCATTATTCATCTCGCTCCCCACCCTCATTACACGCAGTTCCTTGATCGTCATCCATCTTGCTCTCCTTCAGTGTATCACTACCCCAACTACCCTTATCCTTGAGCTCGACCAGCAGTTCCTTCAGCGCGGCAACTTCCTCTTGCAATTTCCTAACCTCCAACACCGCCGTATCGAACTGCACATTCGGTTTCGTCGCCTGCACCCTCTTATCCCAGCCATCGGCCTCGAAGTCGCACTCGTGGAGCACCTGCTCCCACTCCTCGACAACATCGTCATCTTCCTCCCCTCTGCGCCGATTGTACGTAACCCTGTGCGCTTGGCGCGTCTCCAGAAACGCCGTGATGACCAGCAGCGGGGAATAAATGATACTCATGACGATGTCGTTCAGGCGTTCGTACTTCGCTTTCGGGAGCCACCACTCGAAGGGCAAGACCAGGAAGAACAATTCGATGAGGTTGAAAGGCGCGATGAAGACGTTCTCGTCCGGAGCGCGGACGAATTGCATCGTCTTTTGCGAGTATAGCGCCATGTATTCGTCCACGGCGTTCTCGGTGATGTCTGCGTAGGCGGAGTTGTAGAGAGCGATGAGGATGTTGAGGAGGATGACCATGACCACGAACGTGAAGAGGTAATAGAGGACGATGCCGAAGGGGGGCTTTGAGCGATTAGTGAGGGTTCCTTAGTGTGGGGGAGCCGACTTACGGCAAAGCGATCAAATCCATCAAAATCGGGGCTTTGCATGACAGCGTTTATCATTGCTTGGATAACGAATCCGGACGATTCGAGTCTTGAATCTGCAAGATCCAAGCCGACGAACGCTTGCAAGAAGCCAACGAGGACAACAAAAAGGAGCGCGAAAAAGATGAGGGATTCCCTCATCATGACCTTCAATACAACAAGCATAGCGCCGAAGAATCGGAATGTGTCGAGATATAGGAGCAGGCGCATCCAGAACATGGGGGCCGTGAAGGCGAGGAAATTGTAGCTAAGCTGGTTGAAATGTTCGCGTTGATCGGATTGAGGCGAATGGGCCAGCGCAATCATGCGTATGACGAACGATATCGTGAGCAGAGTATACAGAGTTGAGTTGAAGACGTTCCAGAAACCGATATAGTAGCGACCGACTTTCCAGAACTTTGCGATCTCGTCGCATACAAAACCGAGGGTGAATATGTAAAGGAGGCCTTCGACGACATCAAGATCTCCAGATGGGTTGATGGTGTTTATTGCGCCTGTGAAGAGGGCGAGGTAGATGACAGACATAGCGATCTGGACTGCGTTCTGATACAACGGTACGCGCATGCGGTCAGGATCCAGATGCGCCCAGTAGTCGGTATTGGTTTTATTCTCGTAGGCGACAAAGCGTGATGGGTCATCGTCGTCCTGTACGAGCCAGCCACGCCAGAGGTACGAAATGCACTTTTGGTAACCGGAGGATCCTATCACGGTAAGAGCATGCAGGTCGACAGCGCGTTCAATTACGTTCGTTGGGCGAGTGGCCTCTCCGTTGATGAGAATCGAGTACCGCTTGAGGAGAACTTCTCCGAGTAGATAGTCGATGTCCTCTTCGGCTTCGATAATTCGTTTCGCCAACATCTCTGCAGCCACGGCTCGCACTCCATGCAATTCGGCATCCCATAGCTCAGTAATGGCTTGTCTCCTGAACCACTTCTTTACTACGAGCAGACAGTATACGACACAGGCTTTGTATTCCTCCCCGCCAGCCTGCTTCGCTGTTTCGATAACGTCCTCTGTGAGAATTGCGCTATGGGGCTTGGTGACCTGATGCTCCTCTAGTTCGCAAGGTATAACTTGTTCGAGCTGGTGCTTGAGGCGTAGTGCGACCTTGGTAACTTCTTTCGGGGGTATGGGCGGAGGAGGAAGCTGTTCGCGACGAGTTGGAAGCACTTGGGAGCGTGAGCAAAATCAAGTAGCCATTGGTCCGCTCTAAAACATACGCTGTCGCATTTCATCTTGTATTCTGTGACGCCTATCATTGCCGTCTGCATTGAACAAACGCGACCATCGTACCATGGCTGTGCTGCTGTACCGGCCTTATGGGTCGCTCCGATATATGCAATCTTTCTTGGTAAAAGGGCCACTTTACACGTAAGATATTGGGGAGAGGCACATCCGGAGACGAGAGCCAGAGACCAACGAACGTGCTTCAGCAGAATTGTACAGGAGAGAGGTACTAGTAGAGAAGATTCAGAATGTTGGCGGTGCCGACCAGAAGTTGGCCATCGTCATGGAACACGCTCAGTTCGCTAGAAGACCCAAGCTCTCTAGATCCCTAGATTGAATCCCTGTCGCTCTGCCCCTCAACACCAAGAACTCTGGATATGTCCGCGATCACGATGCCGAATCTCAAACTGTAACACATAACAGAAATACCTTTACGACACTTCCGCCACAATGCAGAAATGTAATAGCATTCGCAAAAAAATTGCCGAAAGCGCGAGATACAGCAATGGCCCTACCCAGGGTATCAATGCAGGATGATGTTTTTTTTTCTAACAGTGCACGATAGTCTACCTGTCAGGCCGTGCTAATCCAGTCCGCGTTCCTTGCGCCATTGCATGTGCCGATGGATTACCTTCATTCCGTCCACCCGGATCCTATCCTGTATTGACACGGGCACCTAGCCTTCCTAAGCCTGCATTGACACGGGCACCTAGCCTTCCTAAGCCTCGCCCTCAACCACACCGCCCTCATCACTTGAGCTCTCGTCCTCGTCACCGCTGACCTCCTGGTTCTCGCGCTCTCTCTTCTCCATGAGTGCGGCCAGCTCTGCGTCGTCATTCTCGGTAACTGCCTTGGGCGCCATCTTGACGACACAGCTTCCACCTGCCTCGGAGATGCTGGACTCGATGTCCTTGATAGCTTGCTCGAGTGTTGAGATACCGAGGTTCTTGTCGAGACATTGTGAAGTGAGCACTACGACGGTTAGCATCGTCCCAGAAGATTTCGGAATAGTACAAACGCACCATATAGAGGAGGCGAGACAAGTCGGACCTTGACCTGGTTGTCAGGCGTGTTCTTTGCTTCCGCGCATCGCAGCGCCGTCTTGATAGCATCGATACCCTCATATTCGAAGCAGGTGACCTCAATGTCTGCGCGGACCTTGGTCGGTTGCGGTGTCAACCTCTTGCCGATATATGAGAGGAGCTCCTCCTTGACGACGTCGTTGGGGAAGGTCACGTCGTTCCAGACGTCGGGGTTTGTGATGGACAGCTTGAAGGCGTCGATGCTATGTCCGTACTTCTTGTTCAACGGCCATCCGATATGTTGGTAGAGCTCCTCGATGGGGGTGTTGGTCTTCTCGGCGACGTGGCGCATAATGGAATGGACCATCTTCGACTTGTTGTACCGTTCCTCGCACTTGACAATATCCTCGGGCGAGACACGGCGCTTGCTAAGATCGATGTAGCCTTTGTCCTTGTCCACCCTGAGAACGACCACGACTTCGTTGCGTCCGACGCGGATGAGCTTCTGGATACTTCTGATACGACGTCTCGACAGTTCGGAGAGGAGAATCATGCCATCAATGTTGTCTGAGAAGGGTCAGCAAGAGAGACGGCCTTTAGGCTCATCGCATGAAATATAAAGCAAGGACAATGCACATGGGGAATATGATCCAGCACGCTTTTGGCGTGGCGGCTGGCAGGCAACGCACCGTACTCGAGGAGCTTAACGTAGGCACCCATCTCGGCGATTTGCTTGACATTTACCATGACAAAGCTCTCCACCTCCGGGTACTTCTCCTCGTAGAACCGACAATTTGTGAGAGACATCTTGGCGGTATGGTATTTCGGGTGACGCGGGTTGCGGAAAGTGGAACAGTGACTCGCTCCTTCAGAGAGGAGGGGTAGGTTCACAGGTGGTTGTGCGCTCTGTGTCGCGGTGTTATGTTAGGGATATGTAAAGGATATGTCGTAAATCTCAGTGTCCGGCGGGTCCGGAGAGTGAAAGGATGTGGTGGCGTGTATGTGAGTTGGGTGCGTGGTGGTTGCGCTGTCAAAGATTTGTGGGAATCGCGGGGAGGCGATGCCAAGATTTCGAGGGACGCTAAACTGGATTGGGATACTAGCGTGGATGGATCCTTCGTCATGACAGACCTGACCTCCTCCCCTCCCTTCGCGATCGCAACCAGACAAGAATTGCAGGCTCGAGCTGGAAGTTCACAAATTCTTCTTTTGTCTTCGTCACGACTTATTTTTATTCAGCAATCGCAACAAGTGTTATAATATCTATTCTTTTTTTTCTCACCCCAACGCCCTTCCCCCTTCCTGCATGTCGCATTGCATGACGTGGAAAGACCATTGAAGTGCATCTGCTTTGCATCGCACGTTCAATGCGTTCACGAATGAGAAAAGCAATTGTCTGTTGCCCCATCATTTCAGCAGATATAGGTCCCGAATAGCATTTCCGCCCTCCACCGAGGGCTGAGATATAATTGAGGCCGATATTCGACCGTCGTGCGTCACTCAAGTCGGTAAATAGACCCCGTTATCACCCCTCCTAGCTCCGGCCGTCGAGCTGTACGTCATGATCGAGCTCCAATCGAACTGAGCGCGCTTGTAGTTTGTACTTACCTCCGGCCAGGTCGCGAACTCTGCAGCAGAGAAGCTGGCCTTTTGCGCCGAGTATAAGTTGGTGCAGAGTTCCGCCATGTCGTAGTTACCGCAGTTTTCGAAATCACGGTAATCTCTCGGGTTTTCACAGTCCAACTTCACCAGAGGGGTCTCTCGAGGTGGGTCGCCCAGGGTGTTTGAGTGCATGCATCCCCTTCGTCTGAGTCAGCACGGCCATGTACTTCTTCGGGAGCGAGAGACGTACCATCTCTGGTGTTCATGGATGAGGCCAAATGCATGGCCCAACTTGTGGGCAAGGTTCGACACTGCACTCATGGCGCCTCAAGTCGTGGATTTCTCGAACCGCATGACCTGGTTCGACAGACCTGCGCGATCTTTACCGGGCGCCTTACAACCCAAGATCGTCCCAGCAGTCACAGTGGAATGGAACTGCCATGTGGAATGTGTGCTGTATGGGTAATCTGTGGGAGTACCTCAACTAATGTGGTAATTAGTGCTAGCCTCCATGACCAGAGGCTCATATCCCATCCATCTAAGCCGCAGTGCGAAAACTGTTAGCAGGGTGACAGTCAAATGCGCGGGTCAACTCATTTTCCACCCAAAATCTCAACCTCGCCGTCCTGTTGACCGCATAGGCCACGCAGGGCATGCAAAATTTTTGGCTAAACTGTTCGCTCGTATCTCTCTAGGCCCGTGCAGCTCCTGCTAGCTATTATTTCCCATTTATTGCGCACGGCGTTGTGAGTTTCGCCAGCTTAGGAAAGTCACCTGACTCCGGGACCACCGAGTAGGCACCTAGATACCGGTGTGCAGGAGAAATACGAGGCAGACTCAATCTTCTGTACACATCACCGCCCTTACTATCGAACCCTGTCTCCTCATCCCTAAGAATCAACCAAAGGTCTCCACACGCGTAGGGCACTTCAATAGGTGTAGGTAAGCGCTAAACCCTGGGACGCCGGCTATGTGCGAAAGCGCCTACACTAGTGCAGAATCTGGCCATCGGTTCCGTATATCTAGGATTGTGGTACCTCCTTCTCAGGGGCCAGTGGGTACAGTCTCGGGGTTAGCCTCGTATCCCTATGGACATAAGCTGTAATTCCGTATATAGGGAAAGGTTGGCCAGACTCTCTGTATGGGATGTACCCGCTAAAATCTCACGGCAATATCTTCAATTCTATGGCAGAGCCATAAATGACCAGCCGTATAGGAGTGAGCTCGATACAAAGCGTACCGGAGCTTAGTACACCAGGGATTATAGCCCTGAACAGCTAGGTGGGTGGGTCACATCCACTAGGCGAGAGCCTCATTTGGTTAGTGACTTTTAGATGCTATTATCGCCAAAAGCTGCTGATTGCTACTCTCTTCATGCTCGTCCGTATTTGGCCCACGTGGGGCCAGGTTTAGGTCGGATGTTTACCTAAAGGGACAGCCGGGCCGCTTGGTCTTACAGAGTGCGAGGAACAAGTAGACGGAGTGAAAGGTCTTGTCACGGCGGTCAAGAGGAGCTTCGTGAGGATGAAATGTATATAGGGACCGTTCAATCCCATCCAAACTTCATCTTCAGTCCACTCAAGACAGTCAATCCTTGGGCACTCCTGCCAGGCCATCGTTCAGAATCGATAGACTAAAATTCGGAAGTCCAACATCGGTAAGTTAATGGAATTTCCTAAATCCCCTTGACTCCTGGATACTACGATACTTACGAGTGAAAGCAGAACTTCCACCAAGACCTGATTTTCGACACGCTCAACAGCTCTAAAGCTCAACAATATACAAGATGCAACTCCAGACGCTCCTCCTTGCTGGCCTGGCCCTGGCCACCGGCGCCGCTGCCGATCGGATGATGACGACCACCTCTTGTCCCTGGATAGGGAATTGCAACTCGGTTGGAGAATGGCAATCAGCCTACGGAAAATATTACCTTGATGCGAATGAAGGCTGCCGGAACCCTTCAGGTACTGTCCCGGGCATGAACACCATTTGTATGGATTGGGGCAATAAGCGAGCGCATTTCTATTTTGATAATCAGCCCAAGAGGTGCCTGCGGAAGACTGGAGATGATTTCGACGTAGGACCATGCGCGGACACCAGCTTGCAGTGTTCCCGCCAATGGTGGGATGAAGTGGATTGCACTTGGTAATCTGGTGGTTTATGCAAACGTTGGGTGTCGTTGGCAGATGGTGAATGCACCAGTCTGACCACCTGACGGAATGATCAGTCACGGTGGGCAATCTCGCCTTGGCGGCAGTATGTATCTCCGCCCGTAGATAGCTCCCTCTCCGTCAGAGCAATATACAGCCTTTCCCCCACGTACCGTTTCGCAGGTGTCGTGAGGGATATACGTTACGGCTATGCCACTCTGCCAGAACATGTAGTTTGAAGTGCGGTGTAGGAGTGGCATTCATGGTTTAACGCCTGGACCTACTGCGTTTCCACGGTGTGCTTTTCCACGGCGGGCTTTGCACAAGGTCTTAAGAGGCCTCGAGAAACGGAGTCTAAGATTGTCTGAAGATTACCTTATAGCCGCCATCCTAACACTTTTACAGTTTCTGCGTTAGCGTGTTAAATATGCAATGATTTGCATGTCTATACACTGTCAATAGTATCCTATCAACAGGATGGTGCTACCATCTCGAACACCTTCCCCTGCGCACTACTACTGTAATGGCGTATTATGATCAACATAAATTAGCAGACCAAGGAATTCAGGGCCACATCGACACTTCAAAGGATTTTCATTACAGTGCATGCCCCTGACCTTGCTGCGCCAAAAGAAAAAAAAAAGAACTCTTACCACGAAGTTGTTGTTCTGACATAGGTTGCAAGGGCATAAAAGTGGGGCTGAAAGCATTGGAGCTCGAGCACTGCACAGCCTCATCTCAGCCTCGTATAGAGCAACCATTTCGGCGAATTAATAGAGGTGGTAATACACATCCAGCCAATGAGGTACCCCAGATCCCGGCTGCCACCACGATGCCGCCTTCGCCGCGCTTTTTGCGGCTAAACAAAACAACCACGTATAAGCTCGGCCTGTTGCAACAGGAGGCAAACAAATACATCTCAAAACTGAAGGATCGGGAATTGCAGCTCCAGATTCAACGCTTTAAGGGGCAAATTCTGAGTTAAACACTCGCAGCTTCCCCGAAGCAATCGTTACTCGCCAAACAGAATGGGGACACTTCGAATTCTTCAGTTCCCAGACGAACTCATCATTCTCATCTGCCAGAATTTATCCATCGACGCCCTTCTCAACTTTCGACTCACTCACCGACGCTTTGCTTCCCTCATCATACGTTATAACCGTAGCATTGCGCCTTCAGTTGCGCGCGCAACTTTTCCGCAGGCCAAGTTATTGATCGAGGATATTCCAGGTCGAGCACCCCGGCAACGCGACTTTGAATATCTGAAGGACCTGGTTTACAAGTACCTTGCTGCAGTACTAGTAGACAGGTACCGGTTCTCCTCCGACCAGGACTTCCTCGACCCCGTGTGGATCCCTACGGAAAGTCCCTATGGGCACGGACTTCGTTATGGTGTTGAGAACGGTTGGCGCATTTTCAAAAGATTGGGTGACGTGTTGAGGGGTGATCGTTGGCATCCACATGTAACCGCAACCTCGAGCGATAAAGGATCTCGACTCCGCCGCGCAAGTCAGTGGCTCTCACGAAAGCTCCCATCTACAACACAAACATCTTCATCCGCAAATGAGGATAACACAATGGCAAGCCGACTACACGTCTTCATCTCGGAACTCTCGGACCGAGACTCATGGGACTATGCACTGACGATGAAATTGCTGAGCGGAGCCTTCAAGACAAAACACGATGAATCCAGCCTGCGTCGACGACCAACGCATCGCGTCAATTACACTGGCCCGGATGACTTCGACTGGGATGTGCAAAAACAAGTATCTCTTGAACTCCATAACTCCTGGGTTACTTGGGCTCTCCTTTACCTGGGGCCATACATATGGTTTCGCCAGTGGCTTCCTGGTGCTGTCGATCGACAGAATCTTGTGAAAGACACGCTCGTGACGATGTGGAATAATACGCCGGCCAAAGAGAGGCTTGCTAAGCAGCAGCTGATGAACGTACCGGCTTCCGTAAAATTGGGCGAGAGGATAGGACAAGTTGTTTGGAGGCCAGATGTGGTGGCAGCGTTCCAAGTTTTCATGCGGTGGGAGATGGGATTAGGAAAGTTTATGAGGGAACGTATGAAGCTCCAGGATAGACCCGTGGATTGGATGGATAGTGTAAATTTCTTTGTCGATTTCAAGGAGGGAAAGGCGAATTATGATGAGACGCCGAACGGTCCCTGAGGTGATCTTCTCATAGATATGCATATTCTATCCGCAACAGTTACGATGTGCATAAGGTTTATGAGCGCTAGCAAGACTTTGTATATCTTAACGTCCAGAGGTCCTTGTCTGACCGGGGATCAATGTAACCATTCACTGTCATTCGGGGTTAAGAAATTTGGTTCAATCTTGCGTATGGAAGATTGTAGCCAAGATAGATCGGTACGGATGTACACTACAATCCTCTATATTTGGTTATTAACCTAAATCAACTACCTCGACTCTCTACACGAGCAATGGTCTCAACATTGGAAGCTTCCTGGCCACTTGTTGGAGTTTGGATATCATGGATTGGACTTTCATCATTACCACTGCGCTTTCTAGTCTGGAGAGCACTGCGCAAATTTGGGAGATGACGCTATACACGGGAGTAAACGTACCTTCAATACCAAATGTAGCCTTTCTTCGTATAGAACTATTCCGATATTCACCTCGGCGCCAAAATTCCATCCAATTTTTCCAAGGCAAATTGGGATTTCCCAATACGGCAACTCGTATCCTTTATAGCAATCTGCCGATCATGATTACTACCTAATCCGTACTTACGCGCAACGCAGAGGATTTTGCCTATTACCAACCTTCTCGAAATGGGTGCTCTCGCATGACCCGTACCAATACGAAAAGCATATACCAAAGGGTTATTGAGCAAACTACCGCTCGGAAAACACTCCGACGGGTCCCAGTAGTCTACGTGTCCATGCAATAGGACAGGATGTGGTCTCCATTACGACTGCTACGGACGAAAGCGTATTTACAAAAGGGTATATATTCCCCCTCATAGCAAAACGCCGCCAGTTTGGAACCCTTCGGGCGGATCTCCAGACGTAGTCACCATGCTCGCCGTCCCAGCCCTCCTCCTTCCCCTCATCGCCCTCACGACCAACGCCCAGTCCGGCTCTTTCTCCGGCACTGGCAACATCCACGTAGTCGCTAGCTCGGACATCGCGACCGCCGACCCCTCGTCCGCAGTCGGCTGCCTCACTTCTACCGGCCGCTTCACCGCGTCCTTCTCCTCCTGCGGCACCTTCACATTCAGCGGCACCACGGGCGACCCCTTGTTCTCGACAAGCGGAAAATGCAGCTTTTTGGACACATCGAGTGAGCCTGGGAGATCGGCGAGTACGGTTTGGTATGCGTTTAAGTGTGGGAAGGGGGCGACTAATGGACAGCCTGAGGCTTGGTACTCATTTGTAAGTACAGGACGAATGCTGATATGGCACGTTAAGCGTGGCGTTGCTAATGATGTCGTAGCCGCAACTCTCGCATCCCTGGATTTGGTGGGGAAATCTGAATAATCAGTATAGAGTGAGGGGAATCCCGGCTGCCGGAGAGGACTTCGGGGTGTGGCCCCTGTATGGGGCACCCGATGGAGTCAATGTGCCAGTCTTGTTGTACTGGAATAAGGTAAACTAGGAATCTCCGCTAACGGTCGATAGCCATATCTGTAAGAATGGTGTCGATTTGAAATATATGACTCCGAATGCTATGGGCGCTAAATATGATGGTGGTTGCTTCGTAACATGCGATTCCACTCCGCGCAGTTCATAGTCCTCTCATAAGGTCATCCAAGGTGATAGGCTTCCGAACCGCATTCGAGAACCCTTCGTGAAAACTCACCCATATCCTCCCCTCGTCTCCGCTCATAAATTTCATCTTCTTAACAGTGGATGCCCCCGCAGCGACAGGCACGACCTTGACAACCCGCCCAAAGAAGTCTCGGGTCACTTTCTCCTTCACTGAATCCTTCTTCGCAGCCTCATCCTTCGCAGCCTCTCCACTAGCAGGAACATCCTCATCTGCCTGGCCACCCCTCCTCTTTCTCGCCTCAGCATCTATCCTCACCGTCTCCTTCTTCCACTCCAACTCCAACACATTCCTCACAGCATACGGGACCTTCTCGTCCTTCTTCCCCCCAAGAGTCTCGAATGTAGCGAGTTGGTCAAGCGGAGGCTCCATCCGAAGCACCCATCCACCGCTACGGTTCGCATGATCTTCGAGTTCGACTCTGCTCCTTTCGAAACGCACTCCCGTGGCGACCATTGCCTCGACGGCCCTCTTAACGAGCGCCTTTTCTGACGCTTTGCGGATTGAGAATGTCGCAGCGGATTTGGACCCGGCTGGGCCAGTGTGGACGCTCACGGGCTTAACGTCTGGAGATAGCATCCGTGAAACGTAGGGGAGTAGTTCGGTTGCTAGCTCCTCGGGAGATCGGAAAAGGCGGGTTAACGGTAAAGTCATTGTCGACTGCAGTCCCATGAGTTGAGCGCTGTTGGCCTTCTGAGCCTCCGAGGCAGCATATGCAGCACCAGGGCCGGAGAACGGGGCTGGTTCCGCGTCAGGATCGGCCATTGGGTTTGAGGTCTGCCTTCGTGGCGAGGCGAAGAGGGCGTGGAAAGCTAACACTGATTGCGATAGGTAAGGCGCCATTTCCCAGCCTTGATTCAGGTGTACAGAAGAGGAGACCATATCGTGAAAATGGAGCCATTCGTGGGCTGCACAGGGCTTGGAGAGGAATGTGTCGTCCTGATATGGTTTGTCGGGATACGCGGCGAAGCAGTCTGTAAGACTTGTTAGTATTTAGCACACGTAGAGCATTGAATATACGCACCAGACACTATGCGATCAATGTCACCGCTTGTGTTTACCATCTCGCGGAGCCTTTCCAGCGCACGCTTTTTCGCGGCTTCCGCAACACCGATGACACCTTGGATGCCTCTGCGAGCAACATTCGTTTCTGCTTGCTTTGGGAACCCAGCTCCTTCACGGAAGACACGGTCAACTACGTCCTTAGTACCGCCGCGACCCAAGCTGCGAGCAGCTCCGCCACCATGGTTCAGATCGCCAATTACGTTTGCCTCGACCCATTGTCTAGTAAGACGTGGGGATTCGGAGCTGTTGGCCTTGGCCGCTCTCAATCGTCCCGCAACCCATTCGCTCACAACCATGACCCCACGAATGTCACCCTCGGCTGCGCCGCTCCCTGTGCCACCCTCCTTCTTTGTGCTAACTCCCCAGGTAGCTTCACACAGCCGGCGGACGCCATCGGAGTCTGCAAGTATGCCTTCTTTCACAAAAATTTCCTGTATACGTGAGATGACCATGTTCAGCGCCGGTTTCCGTATATGTATGATTTCCGCGTGCGAGGACTGCCGGAGCGGACGTAGTGAAGGGTGATAGACGTCATTGCAAACGAGGATGAGCGGTCGCAGTAGCCGGAACTTGTCGCCCTTCTTCTTCCTCCCACTTGTTGACGTTTGCTGACCAACAAGCTTGGAGTTCTTTTCGTCCAGGTGGATCAAATCGATCAGAGCTTTGATGAAGCCGCCTTCCCCGCCTCCGCCGCTGCCGCTGACCACGCCGTCTACTTCGTCTACGACAACGCATACCGGCTTTCCTGCCTTGCGGACCTTGCCGTTCGCTGTTGTAGTATTCACGCCCCGCACGTTTTCAGTTCCAACCATATCGCGAATCCGGCCTTTAACCACTTGAGCGCTGCGTTCGTCCGAAGCATTGATCTCCTGGACTTCGTATCCAGCTTGTCGTGCGCACACATGAGCCAAGGTGGTCTTCCCAAGACCCGGAGGTCCAGTTAGAAGTAAGACTTTCCGGTGCCTGCGCTCTTCATTCTCCTCGAAATTCTTTGCGCTCCTCTGTTTGATCTTCGCGGATCCAGGGAAGACGATATGATCCCAACTCTTCAACCATTGAGCAACTGCGCGATGCGTTCGCTCGTCCCCAACAAGCTCGGTGTATTTCTTTGCGCGGTACTTTTCGGTCCACATCAAGGTCCTGTTACCCTTGCCATTCTTTTGTGGCACGGCTTGCTCTATGGATGGCTGTACGAAATCGGTATCATTTGCTTGTTGCACCCTTGCTTTTTCTTCATCCATCACCTTCGCCTCATCCATCAAGCTATGTATGTCGACTCCATAATAACTCGTCCGCGCCCGACCTTCGGTGGCTACCGAACGTGATGCAATGAGTTGCTCAAATGCAACAGCCTCGCTGAGGCCCTTCTTCCGCAGATAGAATGCCTTCCCAGAAGCCGTCCGGGCTGTCGTTCCTCGCTTTGGCTGTGCAGAAGTGGGTACGTCGGCAATACGAGACCGTTGCTCTTCGGAGAACGAAGACGGAAGTGGCGCATCGATTTCTATTTGAAGATCTTCCAACCGCTCAATATCATCCTGGCTTGCCGGGGGCGTGTCGATGTCGATCCCATTCTGCAATTCCGCGTTGATGTTGATCGCCCTTCTCTTAGGCGCATGCTCTTTTAGCTCCGCGGCCTCATCCTCATCGTCTGAATCGTCTATGAAGCCGGCTACGCGCTTGTTTTGTTGATTCGGAGGTAGTGACTTCAGAGGACTCCGCTGTACTTCAGGTCGCTTCCGTTTCGGTGGGGTCGTTTGTTGCGGCAAGGAGCTCGGTGGGTATGCGATAGGCGAAGATATGAGGGGCATGTCGAGGCTAGGAGGAGATGAGGGTAGGTTGTACCTCCCTGAAGGTTTTGGAGGCCTCGATGGAGTACTATCTAGTCTTGTCAGTAGCCATCGCTACCTGCGTGTGTGCCAGGCGAAAGCAAATACCAATGGGCCGGTCCGCCTCGCTCCGGAAGACGTCTTCAGTCTTCCACAATCGGTGCCGGATTACTACACCCAGCCTATCTTGTTCCGCTTTGTCTTCTTTGATACACTGGCGAAGAGCGTCTAGTTCGTCGGAATGGGACGGCGACGCGAACTCGTCTGTAGGGGGAATATCAGGTTGTGAATGTAAATATATTGCAGGATCGAAGGACGTCTGTATGTCGTGAGAATCCGAGTCCATGCGGTCACGGTTGTGAAAAAGACATTCGTTATGCGCAGTGATAGATGACGAAGTGTCCACTTCGAAGTTCACCTACGTGTGTTCGGTGGAGCGCGTCGCGAGGACGCGTTCTGGACTAGTGTATTTTAGGCTAGCGCGTTGTCCTCTGGGGGGCACATTGCGACCCCTCCACACACGATCCACAGCTTTGGCGCACAGTACATAGCAAACTCCCAAAGCGTTTGTCCAACAGCCGTAAAACAAAATAAACAACGTAACCTAAAACGGTGTCCTTGTCCGCTTCTTATAATCGTTTCATTGTCCTAGGCCAACACGCATCTCCATTGGTCTACGTCATTGAGTCATGACATGTGCTACTGTGCCTTCAAGATATAAACCATAATTAAGATTTTTCCGTCAGAAACCAATTCAAAGCTGAATGGCGCAGCGGAAGCGCGCCGGGCTCATAACCCGGAGGACAACGGATCGAAACCGTTTTCAGCTATTTCTTTTTGCCCTCGGGTTCGAGTCTCGTCATCGACGGGACCACTCTTTTTGGTTCGGCCGACGTCTCGGCGTTCAGAGTACATTATTGCTAGCAAATCACGTTAGAACTCAATCCATCACCTCTGGTCCTGCCTTTGACAGATAATAGCGTGGGTAGTTCTCCCAATATATTAAGCTTCTATCCCTTTTAAGCTACTGGCTCTGTACTTGACTCTCAATGAAACCGAACTTAGGAAATTATTAACGGTATGGAGAGAGTTGTAGCCATTTTTCAAAGACGACTGTTCCGTGATCATGAATGTGTCTTTGCACGAAGGTTAACTTCCATAGTCAGGATACTGCCACCGGATGCCTACAGTGAGTGATATACATGGAGGAAGCCTGCAATATTTGCACATCACACGAGCAAACTTGTTCACACTGTTAACGTACCTCACGGGCGAGCTGATCACACGGGCGAGCTGATCACTATGCCAAGACCCTACCAAAATGTACCATCAA
>JAFHBW010000291.1:0-33027 GCA_019022765.1 Westerdykella sp. P71 | reverse complement strand
CCCCCAAAAGGTCCGACATTCTGCAGCCCGGCACAACGTTCTTCGAGACCCTATCCGCCACGCCCTGTCAAGTTCTCGATACTTTCCATGGCATCTTCTCTCCCTCCCAACTTACCCAAAGGAGTACTCGATATCATAGAACGCGTCATTGGCGCCGTGTATGTCGATTCTAACGGGGACCTGGAAGCTTGCGAGCGAGTTATCAGGGGGCTGGGGATCTTGGAGGTGTTGGAAGGAATATTGACAAGGGGTGTGAGCTATCACCACCCGAAGACCAGGCTGGAGATGCTGGCATCGAAGAGAAAGCAGTGGGTACAGTGGCGCGAGGTTAAGGCTGAGGAGATGCCTTCACGTAGGCTAGTGCGTCGCAGAAGTCGACGGCTAACCCCGGGCGGGTACACGGTTCAGGTTAAGCTTGCTGGTAAAGACATCGGTCGTCCTGTGAAGGGGTTGACCTCGTCGGCCGCTATCACCACAGCTTCGTGGGAAGTATTAGAAATACTGGGGGCGAATTCTGAAGAAGGCTTGGAGAATGTTTCAAAACAAGGTGTGAGCGAGCGCACGCCACCGGCAGGACTCACGGTCACGGATAAGACATCGGAGGTGGATTCTGGAAATAATGTGGAGATGGGACGAAAGGAAGATTTGAGCGATCTGCCAAACTTGCCCGCGGCGATACCATCGGAAGGTCATTTTGCAGAAGACGCAGAGATGGCACCGATACCGGCTTGGCTCAAGAGGATAAACGATGTGAGCGAGATGAATCCCCCGTTATGTGTAGGGGAAGGTTTGGAAGATGTGGATCTCGTCATCGAAGAAGAGATTCCAATGCCTCTTCTCGCCGACCACCGTCCGACGAGCTGCAACATCGTAGAGTGGAAACCTGATTTAGACGCATTTTTCCGAAGCCGGCGAAACCGCCCGCGCACGTTCGTCAGGGTGAGGAGGACATGGAGTGGCGATATTGGGCCAGTTGAGTATGCGTCGAGTAAGAGGTGAGGTAGCGGTCAACTTCGTACCTAGGTACGCAGGGTGATGCGTTTTCAAAATGTTTACTGTGCATAGGATCAGGAATAGAAATGCTCAGATTAGTATTTGGCAAACGGGTAAAAGATTTAAGACGGCTAGAACATTCGCATGATCGTTGATCGTCCATCAAAAGGGTTTAGCCAGAGGGAGTGTACAGCTTGACGAGATACCGGTAGAAATCTGAAGCTCATCTTCTCAAGGTACTGCAATCGAAGTGGGCGTCAACCGTGCCTGCCTTGATGATATCTCAATATGAAAGGCGGCGCAGAAGACTGCCAGCTGAAGAATCCATTGGTCATTCACTAAACAGAAATGTAATCTCTCTGTAGCTATATTGCAAGTGATGAGACAAATACGCATAGGATCATGGCGTCGGACTGGCAACCGGGGATAGAGTCATTCATCTCATTTACAGGCTATAGACCTGCTTAGGAAAGTTGCGAACGCCTCTATATGTCTCCGGACGTTCGGGTAATGAAACCCGCTACAAGTTTGTCAGGTAGTCTTCGACCTCCTGCGGGCTGAGCTTCCTGAATCGGGGACCCTTTGCGCCCTCGACTCCCTCGTAACCCAGTAACCTGTTCTCTGGTGGGCCAACGATTCCAATCTCCACGGTCTCCCCATTCATCTCTCCTTCTATCGTTTCCTTCAGGGTTAGAAGCGCAATGTGGATGGCATCTTCCAGTTCCAAACCCTCCGTGTATCGTTTCTCCAAGAATGTCTTAGCGCTCGTCGCACTCTTTCCGATCGCTGTCGCCTTCCACGGAAAGTAACTTCCACTTGGATCGACCTGGTACAGACTGGGTCCGCCCTTCAAGATCCCGCCGGTCTTGCCGCTGACCTTTTTCTTCTCCGAGTCGGTCTCCTCGTCATCCTTCGCTTCACTTTCAGGCTCAATGCCATCGTCCCATCCAGCTATGAGAAGACTGACACCATATGGCCGTACACCACCGGACTGCGTGGCCTCCTGCATCACTCTCGCAACATCCTGCACCAATATCCTCGTAGGCGGGTACTCGTTGTAGACGCGCTTGTAGCCAGTGTGCGAAACCTTTCGTGCTTTGTCGACGAGAACGCGGTAGTCCGGGCCCATTCCCGAGTAGACCATGCCGATGTTGGGTGTGATGAGGCTGACTTTCGAGGACGATTGGGCGTCGATCAAAGGTGAAGAGGACTTCTTCTCTGTGGCGAGGACAATACCATTGGTAGCTATGCAACCATGAGCATGGAGTTGTGCTGTAGGTGCGGAGGGGTATGTACCTTTGATTCCTAAGGAGGTGACACCCTGGTTGACGGCATTCAAGGCATATTCTGAAGAGCTGTTAGAAATCCACTTGTAGCACGACGTTCATGGCGCGTACCTATCTGTACCAGCTTCCCACTGTCAATCGTTAGCAATTAAAGCAAGCTATCACATGGAAGCGCGGATGTTTACCTGGGTGAGAAGGTGGTGAGAGAGAATGAGTATCGGTCCGCCATGACAGGTGCGCGGAACTGGAGAGGACGGAGAATGGAAGATCGAACTCAAGGAGGCAAAGAGAGCTTTACGGCGGGTAAGAAGTGATTGAAGTGGGAAGAAAGAGGGAACCAAAGTTGTAGCTGCCGCCGTTAGGCAAGCTCGACGTTGCGTGGTTTGCCAAGACTGCTGGGAAGCATTGACCACTGGACTGTCACGTGTTGGAGCTTTGACCACCTTTGCAGACGTCCTTTTCTTTCCACTTGTCGCTTCCACGCAGTTCCACCCTCCCACAACCTTCACAGAATTGCAACTTTGCCGTCATCCAAAGGTTACCGCTGTACCGTAAGAATTGTTGAAAGATCTGATCGCGTATCCGTTGCCCGTTGCCTTTGTTACGGCACGCAAACTTCCCTGCTCGCATTCGATCATGCCGCGGCGATTCTTCAATTAACGTCTTTTGCGTAACAGTGTCCACAAGCTTCCCACAGATGTCATCGTCTGGATTCCAAGCTGCACAAGGCTGGTCCTGGCCAGACGATGTTACCAAGGAAGAACGCTCTAGCTCTCAAACAGTACCTCCCGCGTCATCCCCACCGCCTAATGCGAGTCCTCAGAACCGACAAGGTCAACGATCCTCACAACGTAGGACACACTGGCCCCCAAGGCAATGTCGGATATGTCTAGAGACGGTGCAACCCACCACTCATATTCCTGCTCAAAATTTGCCGGGATTTCTGCAAGCTACCCCCAGCGTCACATATGAGGACGAGAACGGCCGATTAATACGCCCTTGCTTGTGCAAGGGAAGCGGCAAATATGTCCATGAAGGGTGTCTCCAGGCCTGGAGACATGCGGACCCTAGCTATGGGCGTCGAAATTTTTGGGAGTGTCCGACTTGCGGCTTCCGATATAGGCTTGCACGTATGGGATGGGGGAAATGGATAGCAAGTACTAGTAAGGCTTTCCCGGCTGAATTTGACGTCCACAGCGTGCTGATCTGATCGCTCAGCTGCACAGATGACGATGACCCTTGTCATCCTTTTGATAAGTGTTTTCCTGCTCGGCTTCGTGGCGGATCCCATTATCGATATGTACATGAATCCGTGGGGCTATCTCATGCCTTGGACATGGTCGCGATATGATGACAGGTACGGACGCTTTGACGTTCCAGCAAGCTGGTCAGAACACTTTGCCAAGGGGTTTGCTGGCATGGGCGTCCTTGGATTCCTAAAGGTGTTACTAGCCTCGCCATTCTCTTATTTCAGGATTGGCGGAGGACAACGCCGCAGAGGTAGGGCAACTGGTCGAGATAGGATTGAGCAAGTCAGCTGGTTGATCATCTTGATTGGGGTTGCCGCTTTCCTTGGTGTAAGTATCACATGTGCACTCACAATTTCATAGCTGATCAAGGCAGGCCGTGTACAAAGGCGTACGAGCGTGGAGTCGCCGTGTGCTCGAGAAAGCTGGAGAGCGCGTCATGGACGTTCAACAAGACGATGATGACGACGATGAATGAGACGGGCCTTGCAAAGCTCGGCTATCCATGTACTATGCGAGCGTGGTTTTGGCGCCTTTTACACTCCCCTTGTAATCCAGGTTCGCACATCTTTGAGTTGCCACGGTCGGTTCAGTACCATGTCAATCAGTCTGCGTGCGTAGATCAAAACGCCCACGACCGCCGGGGTATCTGATACGTTTTGTATGGATATCCTTTGCACGTGGAGCTACCGCCGTCCGTTACTGTTCGAATAGCATCCTCTCGGGGACTTTGTGTGGCTAGGATGAGCAGGTAGGACGGCACATCTTGTAGTTCGGACAAGACTGTCTGATAATATCCGTCCAAGGCGCGATGTAGTCCATGTCAAATCTTCAATACAGCTCTTTATCAATATAACTATACTTTATCTGTCCCGCTCTGCCTATCAATATGAGAAGGTCCTGACGTTATACTTCGGATTCTCCTCTGGTAACGGTGCCACTGGCTTCTCCACAAAGTCCGGGTAGATGTACCACGCTAGGTGCTTTCCCTCGAATTGGTTGACACTCCAGCCATTCCCCAGCCAAGCCAGGCGATTCGCCCTCTTCTTCTGCGGCATCGCCGCTCCGTTCACAGCGCCCTCCCTCTCCTTTTCCATGTCCTCTTCATCCCACGCCTCCCCGACCCCCCTCCAAACGAAATCCTCCCACCGAACCCCCCTCATCGCCTCCACACAATGTAGTGTACTCCCTGGCCACAGGCCCGTCACCTTCTTATCCTTATTCTTATACCAACTCGCGCACTCCTCGCCGAAAACCGTGCCCTCAAAGTACCGATCCACGTACTCGAGAAAGTCCTCCTCGCGCGCACGCTTCACGACCATGGCAGCGTAGTTCTCGCGCTGGAGCTTGCGGATGCAGCGGACGATGTAGTCGCCGACGCACTCGATCATCATGGTGAGGGAGCCGGAGCCGATGGCCGCGTTGGGGCCCAGCATGATGAAGAAGTTGGGGAACGAGGAGATGCTGTGTGATAGGTAGGTCCGGGGCCGCCGGCTCCACTTCTCCGTCATGGAGACGTTGTCGAGGCCCGTGACGGGGAAGGGAGCGGCCATGCCGGCTTGGAAGCCCGTCGCGCAGACCAGGGCGTCGATTTCGTGGGCTGTGCCGTCTGCGGTGTGGATCGCCGACTCGGAGATGCGGGTGATGGGGCTGGTGGTGAAGTTCACGTTGGGCTGGGTGAGGGCTTCGAGGTAGCCGGGACCAGGCGTCAGGCGTCTGCAGCCGGGGGAGAAGGATGGGAGCAAAGCGTCGAAGATGTGGGGGGCGGACGCGAGGCGTTTCTGCATATGGTCCGCGAACATCTGCTTCGCGCCCTGCTGCAGCTCGGTGCCTTGGATCGTGACGCCGTGGATGGCATTTCCGTCCTCTTCGACGGCCAGGCGGAACGCGTGGTAGAATTCCTCGTCCGTGGCGAAGCGGGAGCGGACGTCTTCTGGGATCTCGAAGCCTGTGAAGCCGTGCTTGTCCCAGAGGTGTTGGCCAAAGGAGGGGGAGATCCAGGTCTTGCTGCGAGCGAACACGGTGAGGTGGGTGTTGGGCAGACGTTGAAGGGAGGGGACGATTTGGATGGAGGAGGAGCCGGAACCGATGACGCCTATGCGTTTGGAGGCGAAATCGTACCTGGAAAGGTAGAGGAGCGGTTAGAAGGGGTAATGCATTTGTGAGGGAGTGCAGGAAACGTACTTCTCGTTCCAGCGGGCCGAATGCATGACTTCCCCTTTGAATGTGTCGAGGCCTTCGATATCAGGCCAGGAGGGGGTGTTTAGGTTCCCGCGAGCGGAGATGAGGACATCGGAAGAGTCGTGGGTTTCCTCACCCGTGGTCAAGTTCTTGACTGTGACGTGCCATTTTGCCGCTTCGTCGTCCCAACGACAATCAGTGACCTGGTGGGAGAGTTTGATGAATCGGTCTGCGGAGTATTTCTTTGCAACAGACTCGAGGTAGCCTTGAATCTCTCGTGAGGGGGCGTATAGGGAGGACCAGTTGCGGTTTGGTTCGAAGGAGTACTGGTATGAATGTGCTGTGAGAAGTCAGATCTTCACTTGCTCGTGCACTCATTTTGAGTGTACTGACATGGTACGTCGCATGCGCAGCCTGGATATCTGTGAAAGGTCAGACGGGACCCTCGCCGGTGCTACATATCCTCATTCGAACATACCTGTTGTCATACCACGTTCCTCCCACCCCCGGATTCTTCTCGTAAATGACGAGGTCTACATTCCGCAGTTTCTCAGGTATCCGGATCCCGCAGTAGATACCGGAGTACCCAGCCCCTATTACAATGACCTTCAAAGGGCGCAGATTCTCGATAGGAGAGTTGTAGAGCTGGAAACTTGGAGCAGCGGCCCCGTTCACGGCGGTGCCGTTCGTTGCCGCTGGAATATCTGTGGGGATGTTTGGGATTGCGGACATGACGAGACGAGACTTCAAGGGGTATTACGAGGGAGGGGCGCTGTTCGCTCTGACGCTGGTATTCGAATTGGGAACCGCACCTGCAGTGATTACACGGTATGTCTATATTACAAGTACGAAGAGAGGGCGAAGAAGTACAAGTCAACCAGAAGTCCCCTTTCTATAAGAGTCCCGTCCATAGGTTCCGACGTAGGTCAGGCATCCTTGTGCCTCGCGTCGAATCCCTCGGGTTCGCGACGAACGGCTGTTGGCTGGCAAAACTGCCGGGTGGACAGAACCACATCCACGCGCCGGTCCAGCCATGTCGGCCCTGTGGCGATGCGTCTGCAGGCGGACTGTCTCTTTTGGCGGTATACTTCGGCCCAATGAGGACAAGCGCCCCTCCACATTCTACCCCAGATGCCCAGCCTTCGAGGGGTATTGCCCCGCCCCGCGAACCATGCGAGCGAACATCTGAGACGACCGACTCGATTCTGCGGGGGCGTCTCCACGACCTCCACGCTCTCCACGATCTTGATTCCGGTGTGGTGGGGAGGCATGCTACCCAGTGGGTGGAAAGTGAAATCACAAGTCGACCTTGCCCCTGGGAACCTGCCTCGGTCCAGGGCGAAGCAGTGAACTACGCAACATCGATAACGGCAATCTGCGCGAAGTTAGCATGCGACTGGCATCAAATGGTAAAGATCCCACGTACCTGGTTTCCGATAGCAATGAACAATTTAGAGTTGTTCGGATGCCACCCGAGAATGAATTCGCCGTCCATATTGGGGTCCC
Source organism: Westerdykella sp. P71 (assembly GCA_019022765.1). Classification (NCBI taxonomy): domain Eukaryota; kingdom Fungi; phylum Ascomycota; class Dothideomycetes; order Pleosporales; family Sporormiaceae; genus Westerdykella; species Westerdykella sp. P71. The sequence continues at coordinate 25,814 of JAFHBW010000291.1, read as the reverse complement.
AGTCCTGAGTGCTGACCTTCTGTGTGCGCCAAGTAGCGACGGGCTCCCTTCCTTTCTCCAAATCCCATACAGTCACTGCATCGGGTCCGCCTGCGGCCAATAATTTTCCGTTAGGGGAGAAGGCAACACGTTCGGCCGCAGTGAAATCCGCAGTCGATAGCCCACTCAAATATATGAAGGGTTGGTAGGCATCCCACAGGCGGATCACTCCGGATGTGGCGCATGTCACCAGAAGAACCGGAGAAGCTGTAAGTCCCGCGTCGGGACTTGACGCGCCGTTAACCGAGCCCGCCTTCTTTCTGCTCTGGAGATCCAAATCTGTGAGGTACTCGTCCGGATATTCTTGTGTTTGAAGCGTCCCGGATCCGCGGGGAAGCACAATACCCACGAAACTCTTAGGGCCCTCGACGCCCACCGCGGCAATCACACCAGAAGTGGGATCGGCCTTCACAATGTCCCAGCTGATGGATGTATCGAAATTCCGACGACATGTTAGAGCGTCCGCGATATCGTAGATTGCGAATATCCTTTCCCCGCAGACAACAAAAGAGGACTCGGTGATCCAGACCGCGGCCAAAATGTTTCCTTCCGTGAAAGCAGCCCAATCTGGAGGTTGGCCCTCTGTAACTTCGTCACGAGCCTTCCAAATCTTAATGGACCCTCTCTGGCCGTCACTCGATATGCCCAGGAGCAGCTTCCCTTCGTCGTTCCATTGCAGCACAGTCACCAATCCTGCGGTTGAGGAGAGAACGTAACAGTCCTGGGATCCATCTCCAACTTTGAATAGCCGATTTGTCTTGAAGATTTCCCCGTCTTCATCTTTCGTCTCTTGTGTCGCTGAAACAGTAAGCTGGCCCTCAGCATCAAAGCAAACGGCTGTGATGGAGAAGTCGCCCAGGGGGAGCTTGTAATCCAGCATCATCGGAGGTGCGTCCACGCCCTCGCGTATGACGTGCGCCCTGAGGATCGAGTTGCCAGCGGCTAGCAGGTACGGTGCCGCCGGCTTTCCCCATGTAGCCAGCGTCACCTTTTTGTCGTTTTCTTTTACGGAGCAAGCAAAGTTGGTGTTCGGCACCAGGTCTTTCGGTACCTCTGTCTGTATCTCGGTGCTCTGTCCAATGCTCAATGTTGATATGGGCAAATCTGCAACTGAGGGGGACTCGACGTCGGATGGAACGATTTCAGACTCAGCCCGGACGCTATTGGTGACATTTGTGTGTGCGGGATGGTCCACGTCCATGGCGTCTCCATTCGTCTGGACTTCAACCGGAGGAGCCACACCATTCACCTTGGCTCCCTTTCTCTTCTTCACCCCCTTCTTCGGCGGTGCATCCGGTATCTTGTCGTTCGCTTCTTCGGCAAGTTGCCAGGCGGGTACTCCTTCATCCAGAGTGAGGAGGTTGCCATTTCGAACGGAAAATGGCCGACCGTGATCGTCTCCAAAGTTGTATCGTGGTTGCGTCTGTCGGAGTCAGTAACGTGAATCGGCAAAAAACCGCGCTGTCCGCCTACTTTTTGGACCTCTGCCTGGAGCTTATCAAACTCTATACCGTCCTGGAGGATCTTCACGAGCGTGTGGTGAGCGACATTGCGTGCGAAGGGAAGAGCCTCGGGCTCGCGGTTCCAACAGCGCGAAAGCTGCAGCGCAGCATTACCATAACCTGTGCGACGTTAGAAGGATATCGCTGGAGCGAACAATAGGATAAGAGGGCCCACCAGCTTCTTGCAGATATCTCCAGACGAGGTAGTTGACCACATTCGAGGAGAGTGCCTCACCGGGCATGGTGCATTGCGACGGCCCGAAGCGCGCCGGGGGATCGAGAATCAGCGGCAGACGTCCAACGAAGCGGCGCAGTAGTTTAGAGGCAATCCAAACGAAGGTCCGGAAGCAGTAGATGCGCCAGCCAAGAATGACACGGTCGTCAAGATGTTGGGGGAAAAGGCGATGTTTGGCAGGCGGGAGAAAGAACGAGCGCGGTGAGCCCTGGAGACTTGAAGTTACGTTAAAGCCGTACTTGGCTCAATCGGGTTTAGACGTGATCGGCGTCTGCGCCGCTTCCTCCCCGGACGGACCACCAAGACAGCGCCCGCAGGGCTGCGAAACAAACACCGCACGATTCCGCCGCCGCGTCTTCACCACCCAGGCCCCGACAATTGTCTCCTCCCGCAGTCTCTCCTAAGCAACCCACAAACATGGCCCGGATAAACCTCCCACCGTTGACCCGCACTCTGCTCGCCTCCATCATCAGCTTCACGGTCCTCAACGTCATCCTGCGTCCAGAGGAATCCTGGGTTCAGAAGGCAGGGAAGCCCATCACGAGCGTTGGTGACGGCGTCCCCTACCTGACGATCGTTCCTGGCAAGTCTGTTGTCTACCCATGGGTGTTCCTGACAGCCACCGCGGTGGAAGAGAACCTGCTCGGCTTGATCGTAACGGGCCTCACCGTGTTCTATGGCGGCCGCTACCTGGAGCGCGCATGGGGGTCAACGGAATTCACAAAGTTCATCCTGTTCGTCGCAATGATACCGAATATCCTCAGTTTCCTGCTCTACCTGTTCGGATACCTTCTCACACAGAATGCGGCCACTCTGTAAGCTTCCTCCCATGCAATGGCGCTGAGCTTCGCATACTAACCAACATGAAGCACCACAACCATCTCCGGCGGTATCGCCATACAGGCCGGCTTCCTCGTCTCCTTTAAACAACTTGTCCCCGAGCACACCGTTGCCATCGCCAAAGGTATCATCCGTATGCGCGTCAAACATTTCCCTGCCATCTTCCTCCTCACCAACACAATATCTGGAATTCTGCTGGGTACTGAGACGGCAATGTTTCTGGCCTGGTTCGGCTTCTTCACTGCCTGGGTGTACCTTCGCTTCTATCGCATCAGCCCATCCATGACTTCAGCTGCTACGGGCGATGGTTCTGTCATCAAGGGCGATGCCTCCGACACGTTCGCATTTGCGCACTTCTTCCCCGAACCCATTCAGGCACCCATCGGACAAGTAGCGGACCAAGTATACAATACACTTGTCGCCTTGAGAGTCTGCACGCCGTTCTCGGCCGAGGACATCGACGCTGGTAACGAGCAGGCCAGCGCCCGCGCGGAAGGGGGACTGCCAAGCATCATGAATCCTAATGGACGAGGCGGAAAGGGAGGGGCGACGCGCGCAGAGGCCGAGCGAAGGAGAGCGCTAGCACTCAAAGCTTTAGACCAGAGACTGCATGCAGCCGCGAGTAGGACTGCGGCTCCTGCGGCTCCTGCACCGGCCACGACATCGTCCCCAGCAACTATGCTGGGAGAGACAAACTACGAGCCAGAGAGGCCCGACGCACCTGAGAAACCGGTATCATGATTGAACGCGACCAGATGTACTGCTAGAGGAGTCTGTACTATTCCCTTTTTTTTTTCCGACGCATTTTCTGGCGCAGCGTTTTGGCTTGATGGCGCTTCTTTATCCTAGGTAGACTATTATTGTTTGCTGTTACGAACACGCGGAGATACCATTATCTTGTCTTTCATGTTTTTAGTATTGGTTTGAGTTGCTGACCTCGAGACACAAGGGAGGTTGTGCCCCCTTGAGATGTTCCGGTCAAAGGTGTCACACTCGGTAGATAGGATGGTGTACAACATGCCCGCACAGCAACCGTGTAAGGATTCCTGTTCCTGGTCAGGGTCCGTTACTCCACACAGTGCATCCGGCCTGTAAACAGTACACCTTTGATTTGTACGCCATTTTAAGCGTCCTCGCTCGCAGTTGACGGTCAGTTTAGCACACTGCCTTATTGCCAAAGCCTAATTAAACTACGGCTCTGGCCATCCACTCCCTTACTCTCTGATGGTCAGTCGCACAGCATGTACTTCTATACTCATGTCACGGACCTCGCGTAACGGACAACACCAATTACCAACCCTCATCACTATCACCACTACTTCACTGCCATCAACAGGCAGAGCACACAGGACAACCAGCCAGCTAGTACTGCAAACAGGATCATAGTTGGAAATATTGTGCTTTTGCCGACAGAAGACCATGTATAAATAGAAGATGGGGTGGGATGAGGGCCCAGCATCACATTCTTGATCTCTGTCTCCAGCCTTCGGGTCTTTGACACCAGCCTCGCCTCTGAACAGCATAGTAACGTCGAAGTATAAAAAGCGGCTCGCTCCATCACTCTCTTCTTTAGTCCAATAATATACTCCATTAAATCTCTAGAACCCATCCCACATTATTTCTTCCCGATAATACTTTTCCAAAAACCTCGTGTCTTTTATCGAATACACCAAACTCCTCAACACTCTCATTCAACTCGAATACGAAACAGTCAACATGCCGACTACATCTTCCATCTACATCCTTGTCACTCTCCTCACTACCCTCCTAGCTACCATCTCCGCCATCCCAGCACCAACCCCGGCAAACAGGACCCCGTCACAAGCCGCTGAACTCGTTGTCTCTTCTCCAGGCGGACCAGCAGTCTATCTCTCAACGCCAACCCCCGGTGTGAATCCAACAAACTGCGACCGCGGCGGTGTATGCATCCCCCCACCCTCTTCCACCTCCAACTCCTCCCCTCATAAACCACCCAACTAACCCCACCAAAGCTATACCTCTGTGCCTCGCCCTCCTTCGGTCCCCCCTGTACCTATCTGACTCTCTGTCTCGGCTCCTCCGACAGCTCATGCTACCCTCTCGACGGTACTGCCGTATCCCTCGGTCCCGATCAGGGGATCACGTGTTTGTTCTACAAGAACGGCGTGTGTAGGGATTTTGGGGACGGGGTGTTGAGGTTGGGGTTCCCCGGGGTGGGGAAGGTGGAGGAGAAGTATTTTGGGGTGCAGTGCTTTAGGGGTTAGAGGAGGGAGGGGCAGGATTAAGGGGGGTTGGTAGGAGTTTGGATGGGTGGATGTGAATGGGGCAGGCGGCGAGGAGGTTACGCTAGGGTAGATGAGAAGGCGACAAATAAAGCGGTGGAAAGGGGGCAGTTAGTTATGTGGAGTGCGTTTGTGCATAATATTACTCTTACAATTTGAAGGAAACCCCATATATCAAACAACTGAAAGCGCGATTATCCATCGACACACAGTGAGAATAAGGGAAACAAAAACTATCTCCGCTTTCAGTATCCAAGTGGCAAGTCTAGTAGCAAGCCCCGATATCGAGAAGAAGAAAACCACACCCGAGAAATGGGCCTTATTTTCTCGATCTTCGTTAGCGAACTATCCTACTGTAGGTCGGACGCAGCCCCTTCTATAGAGCGGACAAAGCTCTAGTTTGCAGGGCGCAGCTAAGAGAACAGCTAGGAAGTCGCATCCTAACAAGTTGTACAAAAATTATGGTTCGAATTTTACTAAATAGATTTCCAACTTGTGCTTCGTTCGAGTCATGTCCTGTAACTTTCGTTGCCTTCCGGCTTTGGACGTATCATGGGAAGCAGTGGGTGAGGAGGCTAGTTCGAGGGACACTGGCAAAGGGAAGGATGAAGCGTCGCGTTTTCACTGACCAAAAGAGATACGCGCCCTACAAGCAGTGAAAGCCGGGACGAGTTTCTAGGCTTCATTCATTTCGCTTTCTATGGTCTTTATGGAGGACACAGAAGTTAATCCCCAGTCTCAAATTTCAAAGCACAAGAGTATGTCAAAATCCAAGACCGCAGCACACAGTTGACAGCAGAAACACGGTTCTAAGACTTCGAGATGGGACTTCATTGACCCTACTCTACTCCTTACTCCAATCCCTAGCTTAAAACCCCCCAAAACACCAAAGATGCGAAAAGTCAAAAAGATGGGCGCCACCCATGGGTATAATGCTAACTATGCAAAGTGCCCTTCAAACGCCGCGAAATAGAAGCAAGACCCCCGGCTCGGAGAAGTCCTCAACAAGCCTTCCTCCTCTATGCAACCACCCCAAAACCACCGAACATCATCTCGTTGAGTCCCTCCAGCTCGTCGTCCATCTCCCCCCAGACGTCCTTCCCGATTGGTGAAAGATCTGCAAACTCGAAGTTTTCAATATCATTTATAAACCGCTCTGGAGCGTAGACACTCGAGGTCCACTTCAAAGGCGACTTCTCTCGAGACAGTACCACTGGCGACCGAACCTCTCGGGTTGCCAAATGAGGCAGCGCCAAAAGGGGAGCGTTCTTCGAGGGAGGCTCGCTTGGCGCGACCTGGGATGTCTGGATGGGAGCCAATTTCGCCCCTTCCAGGTTCCAGGCTAGGTCGAGAATCTCATCAATCTTGGGCTGCCTAAGTTTAGATTTCATCGTCTGTTGGAAGTCGCGTGACTTGGCCAGCATATCCCTCAGATTGAGACTGAACATCTCGGCGTTTTCGCGGCGGCGAAGCCAATGATTTTCGTTCTCCAACGCTGAGACAAGCGTGACGAACGACGACGCATCGCTGAGCCTGGCTTGCGGCACTGTATCTCTCCTCTTAGGTTCTGCCAGCTTTTCCAGGTCGCCCTCTGACATCCCTTCGTTTTGCTGTTTCGACTTCGCGGCGTAGTATTCCCATTCCCTCCTCTCCTCCTTCAAACGCCTCAACTCTTCAAGGTCTTTCTTGACGTCTGCCTCGAACTTGGCGTATTGTTTCTTCTGCTTGTCCAGTTCCTCGTCGGCATGAGCAAGTTCGACCACCTTAGCGGCCGCTTCACGAGTCTTTGCTTTCAAATGTTCGATTTCGAGATCCTTGATCTCAATGAGCTCGTCTTTCTCTCTGACCTGGACCAAGGCATTCCTGTGTTCGCCGAGAATCTGCTGAATCTTTTCCTCAGCTTCGGCGCGGTCCATCTTGGTCGCCTGTAGTTCCTTCGATTTCAAAACCCATGGCGCAGGCCCCCGCTCAATCTCGATGTTATTCCTGAGAACCGAGCCGAATTCATTCCAAGAATTGATCGTCTGGGTAAAGCCGGAAAGGTTGGACAGGTCAGAATGATCCGCGAGCAAGTTCTCCTTTTGTTTGCTGAAGAAGGGAGCAAGTTCAGAAGCCAGCATTGAGAGGGAATCTTGCTCTGGTTTGGGCTTGATGAATTCGCCAACTTGGGTAGCAAAGCGGTGTGCAGCCTGCGCAGCACGCGCAATCTTCTCTTCGTTCGCAATGAGGTCATCTACACCCAGAGGGAAATCTGGATACAGAGAGTCCTCGCGTAACGCCTGGAGGGTACGGAGTAACTTATCCACGGCGAGAACGTTGTCAGTAGCCTCGGTAGACGGCTTCCGAATTGTCTCCATAATAGTTTGAAGAAGGTTTCCGGGTTCGTCTTGTTCGATACCAAACGTATCCACACTCAAGGCGAGAGTTTCGAAACTGGATTTAATGAGCTCAAAGCTGGATTTCATAGCAGAGACTCTGAAGATGATCTCGTCTTCGGGGCGTGCTGGTACTCCTTCCTGGTATTTCCGCACGACCGTTGCGAGAATTTCACCGATGCGACGGACGGTTGCCGATGTATCCTTACAGTTCAGCTCGTCCGTCTTGATAGAATCGAGACAGCGGTCCACAGTACGTTCCACTGGTGCCAGCTCTTCGAAAGCGAAGGCGAAGAAGTTGAACTGCTCTACGGAGGATGTCGAGACAGTTGAGGATAGCATCGCACTCTTCAAACCGAGAACCGTGAGCTGATGCACCATGTCATAACGGAAGAGGTCTTGGGTGAAACGATCAGCATCGTCAGGGCCACCCGGCCGTACGCCAGCGGACGTCAGAAGGCTGCATGTGAGATTTGACTTGAAGTCAATCCGCTTGACGCAGAAATAAGATCGCAAGGAACTGTTCTGATAAACATCAGGCGACTCAGCAAGGTAGTGCCGAACCACGGAAAGTTCTTCTTGTGCCTCCTGGGCAGCCAGTTTCTGGAGTTCGGACGTAATGGTTTTACCGATGGACGTCAGGTTTGCGTTCTGTAACCGGCGATTCAACTCCATGACTTCGTTGAACCGAGCGTTGACATCTTTGGCCTGCTCCTCAGTCATCATTTTCGAGGACTCGGCATCAGACATTCGGGCTTGCATATCGGCAACAAAATCGCGGAACTTTGCGATAAGGGTCTCTTGCTCCGCAATGGTGGCGTCCTGTTCCTCTTGAATCCGCACTCTTTCTGCCAGTTCTGTCTCCCTTTCGTCCAATTCCGCGCGAAGATCATTGGCCTGCTCCATCTGATGTTCCGCAATCTCATCGTTCAACTCCTTCAGCGCTTCAAGGTCCCTGATGATCTGGTCCTTTTCGGCAAGTTGCTCTGCCTGTTGTTGGGTCTTGTAGGAAAGCTCCTCAACCATCTCGCCCCAAGAATTATCGGTATCAACCTGGGCACGCAGCTGGTCGATGGCCTCCTCCTGCTCGGTAGCTAGGGCCTCAAGCCTAGACTTCTCCTCGCGCAGCTTCTCTACTTCCGCCACATCCGCCTCCAACTCCCGAATCTGCTGCTTGAACTCGGCTTCCTTCTCCTCCGTGATCTCCTTGAGCCGTATGAGAGCGTCCTTGAAACGCTCGTTCTCCCTTTGAAGTTTGAAATAGCCAGCAGCTTCTTTAGCCTCGTCAGTCATGTCTTCAGTCACAAGGCTTGCCTCCGATTGCAATATATCTAGCTCAAGCTCCTTCTCTTCCAGTCGGTCGCGTAACATCTGTAGTTCCGCCTCGGCCTGCTCCGCTCGCTCTTCGGCCATTTCTTTATCCAAAGTCGCTAGCTCGAGAATGCTTTCATGCTCTTGTTCTGCGCGGCTCAGGCGATCCACCTCGGACTCGGTGCGCTTCATGGCAGCCTTCAATTCCACATTCTCTTGGTGAAACGTCTGGCATTTTGACTGCAGTTTCTGCACCAAGCCCTCAAATCGGGACCTATCGCCTTGTATCCGATCCAACTCCTTGAGCTGCTCTTTGGCTTCCGTGTATTGTTTTTCGAGGTGCCGCAGCTTCGTCTCGAGGGTGTCGATCGTTGCCGCATCTTTGGAATTGGCAAGGGATTGGCGTGAAGACTTTGCTGTGGCGGTGGAGGTAGTCGAGGGCGAAGGTCTCGGCGCAGAAATGGAGGCCCTCGAAATGCGGTTTGCGGAAGGCGTAGATGTCACAGTGGAAACACTGGACTTTCTTACGGGTGGACGGGTGGCCGGTTGAGGAGGGGAAGTTACGGTCGAGAGGCGATTAGTGGCAGCCGCTGGTCTCGTAGGGGCCTTCGTGAGTCCTGAAATGCTTGTAGGTCGCAAGGCCGGTCTGGGGGGTTTGGCCATAGACTTCCTGGGACTCGCCGCCCGAGGTATAGAGGGAGGTTCCGAGATGATCCTTGCGATCCCGGAGGGTTTTACGAATAGACCATGGTCGGGGTCACAAGTAAAGTATCGCACTCCTTTAACCGATCCATCGTTCTTGCCCGTCGGAGTTGGCAGCTCAACTCCACAAAAGGTTCCGGCTGCAACATGAATGTCGCCGACATAACGTACCACTGCACGTCGACCATCGTTGGTCTCGATAGTCTGGCCAACTTTGAAGTCGGCCATAGTTAAGATCGCCGCAAGAAACCCCTTGTCGCGTAAAGAGGCAGCGTGTGCTCGCTGAATATCGAATTTGGGGAATCAACGCGCGAGGTGGGTGGGCGCGTTCAGGAGCAGCAGAAGTGGACGGCAAGAGGCTTGCGGGAGCCCACAGAGCGTGAGGTGATGATACAGGAGCCGAAAAATCTCAAGGCTTTCAGAGCCCTGACCGTGCTCAAGGGAAGCAGGCAGCAACCAGTCGTGAAGTTAAGAAGAACGAGGGATGGAGAACGGAGCTCCTTGAGCTTGCGCGAAGTCGGTAAACAAGCGCCAAGGCGGGCGGACATTAGGACCCCGTGCACTTTTGGCTTTCCGAACCAATCAGGGACAATGGACCTGCTACAGGGGTGGAATATTGAGGGGATCTTTCAGACACGGGTGGAAGATCTGGCGGACTGCAAATCCAGCGAGTATGGAAAGATGCATTTAATCTAACCATTAACAATCATGGAACAGGGCAGCATTAGACCCCCAAATGTGGATTCCATCGAAGTCATAATTCGCCTTACAATGCAGAAGTGGGACCTTCAACGGCCTTTCGTCCCGTGGTAATAGAGACAACGCCTATGTGCTACTATTACAACAACCTAGGAGACCCTTTGCAGACAGTGGTATCTTAGGCCTGCGCAGACTCCAACTCCCTGATACGTTCTTCAATATCAGGGACGGCGCGTAAACGCATTTCGAGCTCTTCCTTCTCGCTAATGGCAGTATTAGTCCTTGTCCAATTAATGAGTACAGTGGCTCGACTTACTCCTCTAGTTCCAACCTCCTCTCGGCATCCAGTTTCGTAAAGACGTAATTGCCTTGCCCGTCGAACTGCAGAATCTTCTCATGGTACTTCCATAGACTCCTGCGGTGGCTCACTGTCATGAGGGTAATGCCGAGGCGTTTCGCTTCATCATACATTACGCGCTCGATTTCGAGGGTTACACTGGAAGTGCATTCATCCAAAATGGCGTACTTGGGTGCATGGTAGAACAAGCGCGCCATAGCGACCCGCTGTTGGAGACCACCGGAGAGCACATCCGTCCACTCCTGCTCGGCATCCCATCCGCCCTGTCTGTCAACAATTGATTCGATCTCAACAATCGAGAGGATATTGTAAAGGTCGGCGTCGGTGACGCCTTTATCCCTCATCTCTCTTACTCCGTCCGGGTATATGATCTGCTGCCTCAATGTACCCCGGGAAAGATACGGTCGTTGGGGTATGTAGAAGATGTCCTCGAATGGGGGTTTGCGCACTGTGCCACCATATACGGGCCAGAGTCCTCCCAATATTCTGAACAGGGACGACTTCCCGCACCCATTGGGCCCGACAATCAGCAGGTGCTCGCCAGGCTTCACGGTGAAACTCAGCTTCCGTACAAGCACATCGCCGTTGGGTGATACGATGGGGACATCCACAAATTCGATGTCGTCCCCCTCGGTAACGGTTCCTCTGCCACGTAACACAGCAGCGTTCTCTTCCGTATCGGCGGATGATACAAGCTTCTTCTCAAAGTGACCTGCTTGTATATCGTCAATAACGTCGAGGAGAGTCGAGACCCGCGATGTGTAGCCAGCCAGCTCCGTAATCTCTTTGTAGGAGAACATTACGCGGCCGAAGGCATCCGAAGACATTAGTAGCATACGACGATTTGTGACGAAACCTTTAGCGTGGGGTTAGCTGGGCGCATATACGATCATTGTGGGTAAGCTCACTTTCTGTTCGATCGCCCATGGTCTTCCCCTCCACACCTGGAACCTTAAAGAATACAGGTACACTGCAAAGCATCAATCCAAGAGCACCCCAAAAATACTTGATGACGAAGTCCTCCATGACACCATGGTAAAAGCGTCTCCTCAATATCCTGTTCACATGCTTGATGAGCGTGAAATATCCCTTGTCCAGGGTATCTTTCTCTGCTTCATGTCCGTGATACAACGCAACCTCTTCACTATAATCTATGAGCCTCGAGTGTTGGAATCTGAACTCGCCCTCCAGTCTAGCTTCGTCGGCGACGTATTTTCCGAAAGGAGGTGTAAGGGCGCGCATGACGCTAGCGGATATCTGCACAATAAGACTCATGAAGAAAAGCCCCTCGCCTCCTACACTTCTGGATAACGAGTAGTTGTATATGGCCATGTCGAGTACGGGTTTCGCGATGTTGGAGTATAGCTCTGCCAAACTGTTTGAGAACTTGGCCACATCGACTGTGATGAGCTGGTCCGCGTTCTTGATCCGATCGTCGAGAGCCGAGAGGGTGTAGAATGTCATTTGCGAAAGGTATTTGTTATGTATGTAGTTGGTAAGGCGTGTTCGGTATTGCAAGGAGAGCTTGCACTGATGGTAGGAGAGCTTCTTCTGTTAGCCGCGTGACCGAACTTCAACGCGCCAGGCTTACCATGGAGTTCGTAAAGGTCGCCGGGATGGCGACTATCATCCACCACACGAGTCCTGAGAGGAAATCTTTCCCTTTGCCTCTTACTAGGCTGCTCACGAGCCTACCATCCAGCTCCGCGACGTATAGACTTATCATTGTCCGAAGCACTAGGAACACGCTGTGACTGATCAACAGCCGGAATTCCTTGCTCCTCCATCCTGGTATAACAATTTTGAGCAGCCGTATCAGGTTCTTGAAGAACTCCCGATTCAATTCTACCTTCTTGCGGCCGGTAGCTTCTCCCTCGGTCACACCTGTTCCGCTTTTCCTCCGCAGCTCCGCCTGGCGCTGGGCAGCAGCTTTCTGTTCGGCGACAGCATTCCGGATGCGGTTGATGAGGGCGACGAAAAGGGTCAGATATACGGCACGAGATATGCGCGTGCGATTCGCAAGGTACCGATTCGTGAGGTCGTTGACGATGGCTTTGATTGTGTGGCCTGACGGGCGGGTTGCTGAAGAGACCTTCGACAGCGCGGCCATAGCTATCGAAGGGGATTCATTCGCGGGTTGAGCACCGTGGGAAGCTAGCAGTTTGTAGCAAGAGGCATTGCGTTCAATGAAGTGTGAACCTTGACGACACCTGGGTTGGAGGTCCCGCGCATGTGACGTTGGTGCCTCGGTTCATTAGCAACCTTCGAACAGGGTTTCCTTCAGTTCCCCCACAAAGCGCTAAGTCCTTTCGGGATAAGCTCATATCAGTCCAACCTCTTCCTATCTGTACTTGCACATCTCCAATACCGCGAGGTATCTCGTCGTTCCTACACCAATACCATTGAAGGTATATTCACTATTACCGTAAAGCCATGTCCTTCCTGCACATCACTGTCCCAGCTCACCAGTCCGAAATCGCGTCATGCCGCTGCAGACTCATCTACAGCAATCAAAACCATGGCCTGGAGCAGTATCGCAACCGATGTGGGTCGACCACCATACCGAGACCTTGGTCTTCGGCAGCGGGCAGTTAGAAAAACGAGCACCCTGGGGCCGGATATGGAGCTCGTGGTAATATTAATATATGCTGATATAACTTTGAATGTCTAGATTGATATGAAGACAAAAATAGCATCGCCCGACTTTGCAACATTACCATTCCCCCTGGAGAGCCTGCTTTGTTGTTACATCAGGACTTGTAACATTTGATTTCCGGAGGCCTCAGCCCATACTGCTATTCTTACAAGCGGATCTACCGAACTCGACCGATCCCGGGGCTCCTGGATGGCCCTTGGTCTCTTCCCAGTTTGCTGGTTCACCGCGGAAGCTTCCTTCGTATGAGTTTATCGGAGCAGCCGATGTGTGGCCTACGCAATCTATTGTGATGGCTCGGCTGCTCCGGCCGGCTAGTAGATGACTCCCACGAGGCTTCCATGGATGCATAGAGCCGATTCCCAGGTCGCCTTCTATACCTAGTCTCGTCTAGTCTAAACGCTTGGCCGGTCCAAGTCGACCGTACTTACTCGGCTCTTGTAAGGGTGTGCATAGAGATAATCTATCCTGGTGCAAATCCAGCTACGGCAGCTTGGACACGAGCCGTTCCATGCGAATGTACTATATCATGCTCCCTGGGCAGTGGTCGAGATGCGGACAAGCTCGTATTGACACCGAGTCCAAGGCATTGATATTATCTGTGCAGCATGTACCGTCAGTGGTGTGTAGCTAGGTGTATGGCTATAAGAGAGGAGCTATAGACTGCTTCGAGTCTTGCTCTTCTCTACTTACCTGCAAAACTTTCTTTCTAGTCACAAAAGCCCAATATAATAACCGTCATAATGAAGCTGTGCACTTCTGTTACGCTCCTGTCCACTTTGGTGGCACTCTCCCTCGCGGTACGTTCCATAAGCTCAGTCACTTCTTTCCAGTCTTGTCCCTGACAGCAGACCATCAGGCGCCCCGTCTAGAGGAACGCCAGCGTGACGTGACCTTTACCATTACGTGCCTTGGTCCTCAGTGCACTGATTACCCACCAACAACTATTCGACTTCCAACTTCTGTTCCGAAACCCACAACCACTTCCCCCAAAACAACCGCTATACCACCCACCAAGGTACGCTAGTTTCAATTTCTCCAGCAAGGTGAACGCTAAATCCCTTTTCTTAGGCTAGCAGCAGCCGACAACTACCGCCCACCAAGACTCAAACTGAGGAGGTTGGGCCAAGCAGTACGAGATGTCCCGTCCCGCTGTACTATCAGTGCGGAGGGTATTATGACGGCAAGCCATGGACTGGGTGCACGAAGTGTGTCTCTGGCGCGAAATGTATTTGGCAAAATGGTACGTTTGATTGAAACTTATGTCATGACTCTTGAGCTAACCGGCGACAGATTGGTATTATCAGTGTGTCGCCGACGACGGGACGGTTCAGTCGGCTACGGGGTAAGGTCTATATTCTTCCGGATTGAAGGTAGCATATACGGACGTAATGCAATCGTGACTCATCAGTTCTTCTTCTGCGCCTCTTCCTTCTCTTTCCGCTGTTCCTCTTTCTCTTCCTGCTCCTTTTCTACGACTTCGACAACGAAAGCGCCACCTAACAGAATAGCGGGCTCCTCGATGTTATGATGTTCGTAACTGCATTGAAACATTAGCATATCCATAGTGTTGCGTGATCCCCACTCCCCATGACATGCCCTTCCACCACGCGAGGGAAATAATGACACTGACCTCAAAGTCCCCACACCGCCCGCCTCCAGAATCAAACTGGGATTCCTCTCCAACTCCACCCCGACCCACCTTGCCGCAAATGCCCTCAAAATATGCCCGTGAGCAACAACCAACACATCATTCGGACCCGTCCCATCCCTCCCCTTCCACCCAGCCTCCTTCCCAAACCTTCCCCTATGCCACTTCTCCCGAATCTCGCGAATCAACTCATCTACACGCCTCGTCACTTCTTCAGGGGACTCGCCGCCCTCGCACCCGTCGCGCCAGATGTCCCAGTCTCTGGCGTGGGGGAGCCCGCGCTGGGCGCGGCTTTCGCGGATTTCGGCGGAGCGAAGACCCTCGTATTCGCCGTAGTCCCATTCGCGGATGAGCGGGGTGACTTCGATGTGCGCGTTTGTGCGGATGCCCGTGGAGTCGAGGGTGACGGAGGGGTCGGAGGCGGGCGTGCGCCAGGGGTATTGGACGGAGCAGCCTAGGTGGAGGAGTTCGAGGGTGCGTTGGGCGCGGTGGCGGGGGGAGACGTAGCTGGGGAGGGGGCGTTAGTGGTGTGATACCTATGTTGATGTATCTTGGTTGCTTTGAAGGGGTATGTTCCTGGCTATCTCCTTTTTGTAGGTGGAGTAGATTGGAAACAGCAAGGCTTACATGTGCGCGAGGTTTCCTGGAACAATTAACCTGTCGTCGCCGACGAGTGCTTTCCCAGTCGCAATGACACGCTTCTCGCCGTTGGCAGTTAGAGGGAGCTCGGTGGTGCCTGTATGACGACCGTTGAGAGACCATTCGGTTTCGCCATGGCGGATTACAAAGACACGAGGATCAGGCATGGTGGGAATAAGTGGACTTCCAAGTCAGCAGCTTTTCAAGCGATGGCTGAAAGAGTGGGCGCGACGAGAGCGGTGAATTCGCTCACTTCGAAAGAAGAGTGCAAACGGGATAGTGGGATCGTAGCTACGATGTAAAGTCAGCCAATACAAGTGCCGAAGGTCCAGTTGATCAATGTTATGTTGAACTACGGAACTCCCAGGTTGAAAATATTGTCTGTTGCGATGTCGTTGTATTGATGACGTCTGGTGGGGTAGCTTTATTTCAGGCACAGGGCTCGAGCTCAAGCTGTGTGCCCCACCTCAATCTATTCCCCTGGATGGCGTTTGTCATGGTTTGACGTGCTCAGTAAGCATGAAAGAGCGAATTGCGTTGCGGATTCTAGGGTCGTGCGGTTAGGCTGCATTCCATCTTGAAAATCCTTCATATAGATGATGAAGAAGCTCGCATTTAACTTAATGGAATTCTACAAACATATGTATAGTAGCACGTAGAGGATCGGGACTTGCTTGCGTTCGGAGTATTCCAGCAGTGTTGGGGGGTTCCGCTTATTGTACGAGAGATGAAGACTGAAAGAAGATGGGAGAGAGCGAGCAACGGAGGGTATACACTACGTGACGCTGTCGACGAATAACCGCGCAGGAGAAGAAACCAAGCCAGACTATAGGCGAGCGGTATTACAAAACCACCATATATCTCTCCTCACCAGCCCTAGAAAGGGGTCAAACTTCATAACCCATATCGCCAGCGCTTACAAGTCCAGTAACCCGGTATCCCGCCCCGATTATTATCCCAACCAATACCCTAGAACACCATATCATCATAAGTCATAATACCCGTCCTAACCCCATATAAAACCCAAGAACCCCGTATCCCAGGGAAAGCCCATCCAATCCCCTAACCCTACACCCGCCTTGAAGTGCCTGTACGACAGCAGATATTAAGCAAGTATGCCTGCGTCAAATCCGATTACAACTATTCCAGCTTTTCTTTCCTTCCAAAGTGGGCAGCTATTAACTCCATGGTTAATGCATGGAAAGGAAAGCGAAATCGAAAACAAAACGAAAGTGGGTCGCTATCGAGATGACGGATGCTGCAATGGCGAAAATGCGCGACATCAGAGACACATAGCGAAATTAGTACAATATCAAGGCCGCGATGCATCCACGAAGCGAAGAGCGACGGACTGTTCAACCAAGAAGGACTTGCGCACGGTCAGCATGGTCAACTCCAGCAGAATATGAGAACTCACTCTCCCATCCCCATTCCACCATCACCCCCAACCAGTGCAGACGGCCTTTGACCGTGAAATCTGGCGCCAGTACCTCAACGCCTTCATCGGACCGCCTTCTTCCTCTCTTCACTTGCGCCGCTTCTGATGTTTCTCTCGATCCCGGCCCATGGACTGCCCGGCGCTTTGTTCCAATATCGAGCCAGGAGAATACCCCCTCATCCTCCGAGTCCTCGGATGCCGAACCGTAACCCCGTTTCAGTGAGGATGTCGGAGAAGCAAGAAGACCGCCATCACGGCCTAGGGTGCTTGCGCCTACCCCCGCCGCATATGCGTCTCGACGGCTCCACACTTCCTGCGTGACCTTCAGGCACTTCTCGATGATCCCCAGTTTCATCCTGGTACCCAGCATGTCCCAGCGAGCCTTGACCCACTGACGCGTCTCTTCAGATGTTGCCTCGCATCCGGCGGCCATGAGCGGGTATATGTGAACAATGACAGACCGCGAGGCAGGACACACGGCAGCTAGCTCACACAACGCCTGTTCGGCTAGGACTGTGGATGACAGCGACGGAACTTCCGGCACCGCCTGGTGTAGGTATAGCAGCGTAGCCGTCCTATACGCAGCCGCGGTCTTGAGCAAGTCGGTGGGACTCGTCGTTTCGTCTTCGGGATCCTCGATGAAGGCCGGCGGGGCCCAATTCTCCAGCTGCCGCTTCAGATCCACGGCTTGGGAGATGATGGTTGGCGTGTTGGTTGCAGACCGACGAACTCTACGGATCAGGTTGGCTACGCGACCAATGATGGGAAACAGCGTTATGGCACAGCCCATCAGAGGATCTAGCTGTGTGGTGGCGTCGCTGTCCAAGCCGAGAGGGCCGAAGAAATTGTCGAAGTCGTCCGACTCGTCGGAACCCGCAGAAGTCAGACGCGCAATCACATCCATGTACAACCACGAGTTGCACAGGAACCTGAGCCTGGTGAGATCATCACCTCGTACAGGCTGCATACTGTGTCGCATGAGAGCCTGGTCGATAAGGATCTTGGCCCCCTTGATGTGGTTCTTCCCCGTACTGATATGTTGGTCCCAAGACTCGGCAAATGCGAGCACCAATGTGGTGGATATGGCGGCGTGAGGATGCATGCTCTGCAGGCCTTCCCTGAGCGCCCGGCTACAGATTTGCACATGGTCAAGTCCCTGGATGTGCATTGCGTGATAGTCCCGTGCATGGTGGAAGAACGTCATGGACGCAATGGCGTGGTACAGAGCTGGGCAATCATGTACCAGCGGCCACACAAGCGTGCGCCATGGGTTTTCCGTTGGCCCATCCTTGACCGACAGGATCCCGCACGTGTCTCTGTTGAAGAACCTGATCAACGCCTCTGGAGAATCTGCGTGAAATTGTAGCTGTCTCGGGAGAAGCCCGTTTGACTCTACCATGGGACTACACGGTGTTGAAGGCCCGTGATTGTGAAATCTCGCGACCCAATTACAGTCCAGCGATCGCGGGATTTCGTCCGCGATCTCATCCTCGGGGAGACCTTCCGCGGGAGGAGTAAACAGAAATGGGTCATAGAACGACTCCGGATATTGCGAGCGAAATGCGCTATAGTCTTCAGGCGGCACAGAGAGATCCGTCCCAGGCAGAAGGAGATCCAAAAGTCGAGGGGATTGGCCGGATGATATGCTAGAGGGTGCAGCAGGTCCAAGGAGTCTGACCTCTTCGCTCAATGCCTCACAGCTAGTGCCAATAGATGTTGAGATATAGGTATCAACAGGCGATATAGGTGACGGCACAGGGATATATGGGGACGCTTGAAGATTATATGTCTCGATTGGTGGCAGAGAACGAGGATCGACGGAGGATGTAGACAATGGGAACGGCGAGGGTGCTGGTGTGCAACTCGTTCCATGGGCTGGAGCTGCATTTGGGAAGGCCATATATACCGGCGGAGGGCTTGGTAAAGGCGATTGGGAATCATTGAGCGTTGGCCGGCTACCACCGGGAGACTGGATACGAGCCGATGTGGGCGGAGATGCACCTGTAAGGGGCTGTTATAAAGTGTATTCTCCAGATGCATGCGCCGACGAACCCTTCTTCGTTTTTCCCGTGGGTTTGCCCGTGAAGTTCATCTCCTCGAAAGCACGCCACTTGAAGTCCTTCTTGTACCCGCCGCACACGACATTGCGCCTCGCACATTGCTGGCATTTCGGTTTCGTCTCGTCGCATTTGAGCCGCTTTGCTTTGCAGGTTGTACAGCCTGTATTGTATGCCTTTGTTAACAATCCACTTGGAGCTTATCGGCCAAAGATAGATAAGACGGAAGTGACTTGGAAAATGAGAACCCACCATTGCGGCTCTTTGAGAGTTTCCTCTTCGATATGGGCCTACTGTCTAAAGCCAAAGCGGTAGTATTCGCCGGAGTCACAGGTGAAATTTGATCAGTGGTAAGAACAGGAGTGTGGGTTGCAGATAAGGCGTGCGGAGGGTCTAGGGACAGAGCAAGCGGCTGGATAAGGGTCCCCTCGGCCATATGCGGTGACAAAGTGTTCTTGCCAGGTCCGACCGTGCATCAGAGTATAGCAACACCAAAAGGAAAGCAAGGATAGAGTGCTGGAGGTGGTGTATGTCGGAAAGCTAGAAGAGGAAGAGGTGTGGAGTTCAATGCAGCATGAAGACCGAAAGATCAGCTCTCGCCCCAAGCTTTATTGGCCCGCCAGCGAGCCCCCCGCGCCCTCCCTGTCAGCACATGGACGGAATGTTTGAGGAACTCTTCCCCGCCTGTGGGATGATTCAAACGGTGGAGGCGAATCAGCATCAGAAACCATCTCCTGGAGCAACATGGGCAATATCAGATTCCGCGGTTCTTTTTGGTGTGCGCCGCCTGTGTAGCCGTGACGGGACTCAACAGCGGTCATCCTCGAGTCCTGGGCAACGCCCAACAGCAAAGGCCCGAGTGGGAAAAAAGCAGCATGAATGGGGCCGGAGCGGGTGAGCGCAGTCCTAGCAAAGGATAGCGACGTCCAAGAAGGGAGGTTGAATGTTGAGGTGAAGTCCAGTATTAACGACATCATTTATGAATGGAACGCTTAGTCATCTAGCCCAAGCTCGGACGGGAGGGCACAGGAGACGAGTCCCAGCACTCCTTTTTCCCACTGAATAGCGTCATGGATAACCTGCTCCAGTTCAATACCTCGTAGATAACGCTGAAATATGAGAGTAACTATTGTCCGCTCTTCAGCTATGTCCTTGAGAGAAGTGTTTGTCTGCATCCACATACCGGTTAGCTAACACATAACATGTAGATGTACATGCATATGCTCGTAATATCTAGGAGAATACTTGCCCTCATACCTGTGGTTCCTCAAACTTACAGCAAGCCACTACGATGTGGGTTCTGGCCCCTACCCCGTACATCATTTAGTACACAGGACTATACCCATCCGGCAAACGCTTGGGGTGCTGAGACACTGCCACTGCGTAGCGGGTACGCCATTACATTGTGGAGTCGTACCGGCACTATGATTATATTCACGAAGAAACAAACGACAAGAGATTCTCAATGCAATACCAGCTCATCGCCATTGAGACGTAAAGAGCATTGCCCGCATTGGGGTTGGATTGAGCAGGAGGGTGATGCAGAGAGGGGGAGGTCGTACCACTGATTATCCGCGGAAACCCACGGGCAAAGCAATACCGCCCACCTGGGTGACAGAAAAATCCCCTTCTGACGTGCAGATTTCTGGTGCTTGATTCCTGCTACGACTGAGTAGTGTGTTGCCAGTGCGCTTAGAAAGGTTGCTTTCCAAGTCTACCTCCTTCTAATATAAAATACCCTAAAATGCATTGCCCTGTTTCTTGATTTCGCTAACAGGACTTTAGACCATAAACAAATTATTCTCATCACGGACGGGCTCATCTTGAAGGTGGCATTTTAGACGAGGCATTTTAGACGACTATTCGTTCTGGGCTCTTAGATTCCCCTTTGGGAGAAACATGTAGCACACATACCGCTTCCCGGGTTTCTCCCGCCGCCGTGGACTCGGATGCTCTGAACCGAGATACTACTCCACTGTGCGAGATCACTAGGTCTCAAGTCAGGGAATCGATCTATCCAACCGTCTGCCCCCATCACTTCTCTATCCTGACCATTCCGGGAGGTTCGGGCCCATAGGTTTATGATTTTGTAATCCAGGCTAGCGGGTCATCTGAGTCGCTAGCGGTATCTCCTCTACCCTAGGGTATGGATACTCGCATGACGGTTGCACGCCTAGGTTAATTGATGTGCTAGTCTGTCGTTGCGACGAAGGCCTTGTGTCTAACGAGCTCCATATCGTATCTGCAAGAAATGACAGACCTGAGGGGTTCTTTTGGGTGGGTGGGGGCCGGCGGCGGGGCTGCAGACCAATTGATGAACTTACATGATGGAGGATTTTCAGTGATTTCATTGGTTCATATATACTGGGCTGAACGACGACGCGGATCAACGTGTTTACCCCCTGGACGTCGCTGAGGGGCTGGCTTGCCTGATCGCCACAACCTACACGTGAACTTTCTTCCAAGATTCACCCTCCCTCATCCTAGTGTCTCGACCGATAGCGGATGAGTCCACACAACGGGCAACATGGCAGACGGTGTGTCTATTGCAGGTCTCGTTTTGGCCATTCCCCCCATTGTTGACATGCTCGTGACGTACTACACGGACGTTAGAGACGCGAAGACCGAGATCCAGCGTCACGCCGCCGACCTGCTCTCCCTTAAGGGCATCTTCGAGTACATTCTGTCCGTCCAGTTAACTAGGTCTGATGATGTGTTCAAGTATGATTCATCCGAATTTCTGCACCTAGTAGAGGACACCAACGACATCCTACAAGGCCTTCAGCTTGCGCTCCAACCCAAGGCCTCCCTGCTTGGGCCTGTCATTCAACGTGTAACATGGACTCATAAAAAGAAGGAGGTACAGAAACACTTTGAGCAGCTTGAGAGGATGAAGAGTTGCTTCGTAACTGTGATGATGGGTGACAGTCTGTAAGGACCGCGACTCTGGCCACCGAAGCAAAGGCTCATGATGCTCGAAATAGGAACTACCAACAAGCGATCATATCCGAAGTATCACAGTTGAAGCAAGATATAGCCAGAGAGCGGATCTCGCGCGAGTCTGACACGGCCGGTACATCATCAAGCGCAGGACTGCATCTAAGACCATGGCTGACACCAGGACAGAGAAGGAAAAAAGAGTTCTGCTCTCATGGCTTGCACCAGTTGGACCAGAACCAATACACTCTAAAGTGTACAAAGCCCATCAGCCCGATACCAGCACCTGGTTTCTCAGGGGTCCACTGATGGGTTTTAAGGAAGACGCCCAGAACAGGGCAAGGGTATTGTGGGTTCAAGGCAAATGTCCGTCCATTCTTTGAACACTTTATCTAAACACATAGCACTAACCGTCATGCGAACATAAGCCGGCTCAGGAAAGACATTTCTCCTGTAAGTTGAGGATACGTTCAGGCAGTTCATCTTGCTTACCGTTGGGGCGGGGCCTTCACCACCGAACACCTGAAAGCCGAATTTTCGAGTTCGAACTCAGTCGGAATCACATAGTTCTATTGCTCTTTCGACACACTAGAATCGCAGAGCCCCGTCAACATTCTAGCTTCCCTTCTCGCGCAGCTGAGCGTCAGCAACACCCCTCTTTATCAAGAGCTCTTCGAGAAATACATGCCATTCGTAGAAAAACGCCCTGGACGCTCCATAGATATTCGTGCGTTGCAAGATATGTTTCAGCGACACACAGAGCGGTTTGAGCGCATGTTTGTTGTTGTAGACGCAGTTAACGAGAGTGAAGCTACCCAGATGGAGGAGACGCTCTTAGAACTGGCAAAATCATGCAGAAACCTACGTCTGTTACTCTCAAGTACCAACAGTCCTAACCAAATGTGGAAGAACTCTCCCACTGTATATCTGGAAGAGAGCTACATGGCCACCAAGACCGTCGACAAAGATATCCGCAGTTACGTGGACCACAAGATCGCCGAAAATGCTGCGTTGAAGATGTTCAGCGAATCCCTCAGGCAAGAAATTGCGGATACGATATTAGGGCTCGCAAACGGAGTGTGAGTGCAAACCAGCTCCGGTGTTTCCTTGCTGATTGTTCCAGGTTCCGATATGCAGCATCCCAAATAGATCATGTCTTTGATTATGTTAACGCGCAGCTCACTGGCCGAGATGTACGAAGGGCGCTGGCGGATATGCCGAACGATTTGAATGAGGCATATAAGCGCATTCTCCGCCAGTTCGATTCAGAAGCCTCCCGCCGAAAATGCTACCAAAAGTACATTCGAAGGATGCTCGTTTGGCTATGCTTTGCGACTCGTCCCCTCCGACTTACTGAGCTGAGTGAGGCCATTGTCGTTGAAGAAGATGACGCCGACTTGGATAGCGAGTCGAGGCTACGGGATCCGCAGGTATTGGTCTCTCTAGGACAAGGACTCTTCGATTATGACAGAGCAACGGGTTTGATAACCCTGGCCCATTCATCAGTCAAGACTTTTCTGACCTCCAAAGGTGCCCATGAAAGGTGTGTGTCCAAGTTTACTTTTAACGAGGTGGAGGCACATGGGGAGATTATGCGCACCTGCCTCACTTATCTTCGATTCATACGTTTCGAGATTGGAACGGGGCTCTCAGCCCACTCCTATCCTTCCCTAGCTTCGGAGTACCCACTTCTGGACTATGCAGCACGTAGCTGGCCTTTTCATATACGCGGTCTGGATAGTGAATGTTGGAGCCGAATTGCTACGTTCCTTGCAACAAAGAAAATGCCGAATGGCGGCAACTATGGTCTCTGGATCCAATACATTACCGGCCACCTACCCCAGGGTGTGATCACAGAAACGTCGCCGTTGTACTATGCAGCTTCCTTCGGCTACGATATGCTGCTCTCTGCAATACTCTCATTCGAGAAGCCCCTGAATCTTGAACAACCTGGCGGCAGGTACGGATCTACAGCACTTCAAGTCGCTTGCTTCCGTCGGCAGCACAGGGCGGCCGAGCTGCTAATTGAGGCTGGAGCGAACCCGTTTTCACCAGATGGTTCGGGCTTGGATGGTGGCGTCTCCTCCGTTTACTGGGCAGAATCAAACGGGTGGGACGACCTCGCGAAATGGATGGCCGAGAAGGGTAAAGCAAATGGGTTCAAGCCACGAGGAGTCCTGCATGACGAGTACACCCGAGAGATCGCACAAGACGTTCAAGCACTGGCACTAGAAGAAGTCACAAGGGACCATTCGAATTTCAGCGGTCCGCAGTGGTCCCATAGACGCATTTTTACTTCAGAAGTTCCAGAGGTGTGGGATCCGGAATCGGAAATGGAGAGAACATGAGATTGCCTTTCAGTTCATGAGTTTACGGAAGCGAACAGAGGAGGAGTCAGCATAGAGATTTGAATGTATATATTTCCGTAAAAGTTTCTCTATGTTGGTTGTAGGCAATGTTATCTCAGACTCCCGAAACTTTGCGATGTGAAGTCAAGCTGCTAACTGAAACCATGAACCCGTGGACCTTGGAAATGGGAGAGTTTAAGGACCACCCCACGAGATAATCTGGACCGCCCCACAAAGGCCTTGCATCCAATTAACGCGCGCAGATTCCTGCCTTGCGCACCTGTCACGTGCACAGGTTTTGCCTGGAGAAGACGCTCCTCCTCCTCTATACAAAAAGGATTTTTTTTTCTGCAAAAAGGGAGGTTAGAAGTTAAGGGTAGGGTTAGAAGGGTTAAGGATAGAGGTTAGGAGGTTTAGGGCTCCTAGAGTCTGTTTTGTGTGTAGTTAGGTAGACGGTTCTGTAGTGTTTTCATAGGGTGGTCTGGATTATCTCGAGGGGTGGTCCTTAAAGTCTCCCTTGGAAATACCTTCGCTTCGATATTAGTGGTCTCCCGTCAACAAAGCCGGGGTGCCCTATCCCGCCACCCCACCCCACCCCACTCAACGGTCGCAATCGCAGTTTCCGCCCAAAACCAAAACACGCAAAACAGGGCGTCGACCCTCATTTCACTACCTCAATATAAGTAAAAGAAATACAGTAAATGATAAAATAAAAAGCCCGGTTGGCACAATTGGTTAGCGCGTGAGACTTTTAAAACCCCCCGTGGACAACAAGAGCATCTCAAGGTTGGGAGTTCGAGCCTCCCATCGGGCGTTTTCTTTTTCTTTTTTGTTTTTTTTTTTTATTTTCAACCTTTCTTCGACATTCCTGCGTTTCCCCTTTTATCCCCACCACAGACAGACAGCATCGAGGCATCGAAGGAAGCAAAACCCAAATCCTAGATAGAAACCAAGACGAGAGAGACATACATCGCTGGAAGCATCTATCTTGTTATCCTGTCTTTTCTGTTTTCCGTTTCCCACCTCCACCTCTCATCGCTCCAGACAGATGCTGGTCCGTCCAACCAACCAACCAACGGAACGAACGAACGAGCCCAAAAAACCGCATGCGCGAGAGAGGAGGTTTTCCAAGCTTGATTGATTCCCTATGGCTCGGCATCTGCGTATTCCCTATAGCTAGCTACCACATATAGCCTCGTGTCTGTGTCTGTGTCTGTGTCTAACGGGGCTGATTCCGAGAGTGAGTGATATACTCCGTACAAACAAAACAGATCAATCAATACGAAAGGGAAAAGGAAGGAAGGAAGGAAGAAAGGAAGGAAGAAAGGCACCTGAGAAAAAGGGAAAAGGAAAATCGACCAGAAAAACCGA
The DNA here is from genome assembly GCA_019022765.1 of Westerdykella sp. P71. Taxonomy (NCBI): domain Eukaryota; kingdom Fungi; phylum Ascomycota; class Dothideomycetes; order Pleosporales; family Sporormiaceae; genus Westerdykella; species Westerdykella sp. P71. Next base: position 398 of record JAFHBW010000291.1, on the reverse strand, counting down.
ACGAACAACCGACAACGTTTACAAGACGGAGAAACAACGACTTCGTATGTATGTGCATCTTTACCTAGGTACGCACAGTGCGTTCTACATCTACATCTACATCTACGTCGTTCGTTCATTCGTATACACACCCGCTCTCGGACCGGCTGGCTTCATTGCCTGGTCTCATCTCATCTCCTCCCATGTTTATGTTCATGTTCATGTTCATGCATCTCTTCCCATGTCGTATCGTATCGTCTTCGTCCCATGTCCATCTCATGATTCTCATCCGTTCCATCTGAATTCATATCATAGTCCATGCCCATCTCACACTCATCCAGTCCGGAAAAACCGAGAATATCAATCACTCGCTCGCTCGCCCGCCATCATGCATATGCACATCCCATCCCATCCCATCC